>JAWWEM010046577.1:0-12536 GCA_035582935.1 Ormyrus thymus
TAATCTATTACTGATTAAAATTTCTTTTTTACAGGTGATTAAAGTGACTAAAAAAATGGGTATATAACCCCCTTAATGTAAAATGAGAAAGAAAGAACTTATAGGAATCTCCTTCCTTACTAATGATAATAACGAACTAACAGGACGAAGACTTACTTACTCTTTAACTCACTATTATATTTGCTAATGTCTACTCATTCTCAGTCTTTCTCTTCCTTATTAGTACTTAGTCTTAATTATATTTTTGGTGATGGTTAAGCCAAATATTCTCAATAATTCTGTAATTTTTATCGTATATCTCAATTCTATATTGCTGTTGGAAAAGACAGGATAAAAACTAACTTTAAATTGAAAAAATGGAACAGGATTTGTGTACAACTTTTCCCTTCTTTTAATCAGTCCATTCCTTTATTTACTAATAAGTAAATAAATTATTTACTTACTAATAAGTTCATTGCCTTTATTTACTAATAAGTATATACAATGTAGTATTAGATGTAGAAATTAGTTATATTATAAAGTAGTTAAAACCCCATTTTCCCCATCCTTCCTGACAAGGAGAAGTATATACTTGATAATGTACTCTTAACACTTCAAGTATCATTGACGTCGATGTCGGTGCATCACCAAAGTATTAGGTGAACCTCACTTAAATCGAGCGATGGGCTGGCGGTCGGTTTTCCTTCCTACTAAGAAAACTTCTAAATAAACTACATACAACTAATCTCCTTTCAGTAACCTTAGGAAAATGACTGCAGATCACAAAACCGTGCTCACCCTAGTTGAATTTGGCTTCCTCTCTGGATTCGTCAAGTGTCACCAAAGCGAATTCATCAAGGCACACCTACCAAAAAGGAAAATCAGAACCCGCAATGAGTGCCACCAACCACTAACCACCGCCAGCACCCAATATAAATTCACATATCATTCACCAACAGGCGACACAGCAAGATTAATACTAGACGAGACGATCTTGTTCATGCAGCACATCCTCGCCTCGGTTATAAACGAGATCGAACAGCATGTTGTACTGCTAGAAGACGATGAAGCAACATGTCCATCATTTGCCGATACGACCACTATTTCAACTCTAATCCATTATGGCTTCAAATCAGGATTCATTGATTACATCCTCACCAGACAAAGTGCAGAAATTTGCAAACTCTGCGGAAAATATCCTCACAAACCTGGCGGAAAGAAATTACTATACCTCGCCTCGAGCACAGTCGTTATTCAACCGGCCAATAGAATGAACATACTGTACCACCGGAGGTTTACGCAGAAGTGTTGAAAATATCCTACATATTCGAAGATGACGAAGACGAAAACGAGGAAACCGAAGACGAAGATGTCGGCGGAGATATATCTAGCCATTACTACCGAAAAATTGTAGCCCCTCTTTCCTTCCCCATTTCGACAAATTCTTATACCTTCTGTAAAAGAAAGAAACAAAGATTATTTTAATTAACTTGACATGAATAGGGACTATGAATATTTTAGGTAGGGAAGCATAACGTACTACTGAGCAGAATAAAATCTTGTCCCTGTTAATTAATATGATCATGGTTTCTTTTTCGTAAAAATTATATGAGTAATTCTACAGAGCTTTTAATTTTTACAGTTTACCACGATTTATTCAATTAGTATTTAAGTCAATTAGTATTGCAAAGAAGAAAATCGAGCCCAAAGTACGATTTTTACCGAATTTCAGAGCGTACAATCTAATTTTTTTTATATTGCTATAAAAAAATTACTTTAGTTCATCCTGTTATGTTCCACAGAAAGTGGAACTAACAATGTATTATTTTTTCTATTAATTGATATTAATAGACTAGTTGGGCAGGGCCGATTCCGTCGCCGTACGGCCTACGTCGCGTGGGAGCGAAATTGTTAGAAAATAAAGGAAAGCAGGCGCGAAAATCATTAAATTACACACAATAACTTCACTTATAACTAATTCTAAATTTATTTAGATGAATACGATTGATCTTTCTCTGGCTCTGTCTCTCTGTCTGTCTAATCTAAAATACGCTGTATAGCGGTTAATAACGCAATTATTTTCACTAACGTACGCAACATAAAACAAGAAAACCTTACTTTTGCTAAGCGTTCTTTAACGGATGTTGAAATTCGGGCTTTTCCGGGCTGGTTCCTGGTTAGGGCGGGCCGCCCTGCTGATGATGCGTGGATCGGGATCTCGACACGACCACTCAAACCTTTTTCTGAACGGGCGCGATCTGTTTTCTCCTCACGAGTACGGGAACTCTCGGCGAGAGGCGCTTAAACGACTTACAAATCGCGATTGCTGCTTACAATACGTCAGATGAGCTAACTCAGCTACCGATTACCCTAAGGACTTATTATTCAAACTAACTATCGAACTATAATTTAATTCCGCGAATTATACTAAGTCAGAAACGCCTGACTGCAAAATTTAAAGAGGGTTTCGACGTATCGGGGTCGGACTGGAGGCTACAACTGCCGGAGCGGTCATCCCTTGCTACACTTATTACCTCGCTTTCTCCAGCGGTAATTAGGAGTGAGGAGAACTTCTTCTCTCCAGGCGCTTTGATTTTTCGTTGACGCAGCCTATTCCTGCGCGCAAGGCCAAGCGTCAACAACCCAGTTGCCATCCGGACTACAATTGCACTTTGTGTACTTTTGGTCACGTAGTCGAGGCACCGACGGGAAAAAACACTCGGGTTTCGGCAACGGAAATTTCCGATACGTGTGATTCGGGCTCTTATAATTTTATTTAGAAATTAAGATTATTTAAAATTAGTTCAAAAAATAAAAATACGTAACGTAACACATCCATTCTGGAAATCTAGGAGAGTCTTCATATAACCACACTCTTCCATAAAACAATTTGCTAAGAGTGTGGCTTTAAACAAAATGTGCAACCTAAAATGAAAGCGTACACCGATTTTTATAAATTTGAAAATTTCTTAATCTTTTCAATGTAGAAAAAATAACTTTACATTTTTTTAATTTCTAGTTTCATACTATGAGAGAAATTGTCTCGCCGAAGAACCGGCAAGCTGGAGAGCCCGGCAGCACTCCGAGAGCCTGTGTGAGTGTCGCGTAGCGAAATAGTATGAGAGAGAGAGAGCATGTGTGAGTGTCGCGTAGCTAAATAGCATGCGAGAGAGAGAGAGAGAGAGAGAGAGAGAGCCGCGCGACGAACGAGACTTCCTCCAACAGCGGCGTCGACGAAGACATCGGCGGATATTGTTCCGGAGGCGTAAAACCGAGTAGGGTGTCGGTCAAGCGTCTGCGAGACCGTCCCGTCGGAAGGAGTATGGAGCGCCGGGCGAAGTAATAGCGGCATGATCCACCGCTGCGGCCTAGCCCACCGCAAAGTCACGAAACAAACTCGAATGAACTGCCAAAGCTCCGAGCACGGGACTCCGCAGTGCCATCGATACCCTGCGACTCCAAGGGGGAAGAGAACTTACAACACCGCGACAGCGGGACTAGAGAGCACCGGCAGCTTTTTGAACGCTCACTCTCTCGCTTGCCGGGACCATTAGAAGCACGCGCGCTTATTGAAGTAGTTAAATTTTTGTCTGACGGTACGAGCGAGATGCCGCGGAGTCCGTCTCGCTCACGCGGTTAGCTCTTAAACCTTTCAGATTTTATTATTTTCCTTCCCGGAGTGATTGTGTGTGTTGGATGAATGCAGCTGAGTCCGGATGGAGTGCTGCCGGCCGATCAACCGCGTCTTCCGCGAACTCGTCGTCCCGGGACGACCCGTGCCGACCCGACGAGAAACGAGCTAACAAGCGCGGCTTACGGGAATCTGTCACGGGACAGAGTGCGAATAACCGCGCGCAGGTTGTTGTAACTGGTAGCCCTGATGGCTTGTAATGACTTTTGTTTGTTTTATTAAAGTCAAGTTTCTTTTATTTTATTTGCTTGCGTTGCTTGTTTGCTTCCCGCCTTTCCCGCTTTCAGCTCCGAGCACGAGACGACAATTGGTAAGTACGATACTTTGTCTGAATGGCTTGCAACGATACCAGTCTCGCGGAGTCGAGCCCGCCTCGCACCAGGTCGCGGGAACTCGGCGAGCCGTAGCGAGGAAGACGGAGTCGGTACGGTAAGGTACGCAGAATTTGCCGGCGCGCAGCGATAAGTTTTCGAGGTGATAGGTTTCCGTACGGATAAATAGAAAAAAAAGAAGCGTAAAGAAAATAAATCTCTATATTATAATACATTCATTCTACACTAAAAACACTAAAAAATGGGACATCCATTATGCGTGGGTCTCAAAAATTTTCTTTGTAGGAACACTTTCAAAATAGTCTGGTCTATGCATAACTCATTCTAAAAGAACACATTTTCAAGAGGCACACTTCAAGGTCGTTTAAGAGGGCTAACAACTACGTTGTAATTACTTCTTTATACTATTTCTGAAGCTCCCATCACATGTTCAAGCTGTCGTTGGGTATCCTATATCGCAAAATCGACGTTTTATTAAAATAAAATATTTTCAAAAAAAAGATTTTTAATTATTCATTATTATTAAGTTTAGAGAACAAAACTAACAGTCCAAAAAACAAATTGCCGTTTCGACAGGATTAAAATAGCAGTTTAATAAAAAAAGTCATGCTTAGTCGATATTAATAAGTGATAAAATATTCTAGATATTTTTTTACGTGCAATATGTAACTATTGTGACAACTTAAAAAAAACTATGTTTCTCATTATGAGTAACTAGTTATTATAAAAGGCTAGTCGGTGTGCAGAGATCGCCTTTATCTTCTTCACTCATCATTGCGACAATTTTAAGCACTTGTAAACAGTGCATCGATAGTCCTGTGTTAGGTTATTTGCTTCTTAGCCGAGTAGATTGAGTTCGATCCCCGATGCCGTCCGCGTAATTGTTGCTTCCTCCTGGAGGAAGCATTGTGATAGTAATTTTTGGAGTTGTTCTAAAAATCTGTTATAGTTGTATTTTAAGGTGTCAGGAACAAGAATAAGTGGTTTTTGAAAAAAGTCTGTATAAATGTGTGTGTGTGTGTGTGTGTCTGAGTGTTTTTTCGAGAGAGTATGGGAAATCTTCATCAACCAGCATGGCCATCCCGAAAACCGCCGTTTGGCATTACTTCGGGGTGGTGCCGTTATTCTGTCATCTGGACCCTCCTAGATGATGGCTCTTTTGGCTACTGTACTTATTGGCTCGTAGCCCCGTCCGTGTATCTTGACGCGTATTTTCAAGTGTACGTGTGGGTGTGTGTGCGTGCGTGCGTGCGTGGGTGCGTGCGTCTGTGTGTGCGTGGGTGTGTGTGTTTTCCAGTGTTTCGACACGTGGTCATGTTTTGTACATGTCTGAACATTTGCTCTTCTTGTCAAAGTCGTAATTTCCTTTGCGTCATCGTCTTCTTTTTTTTTTTATTTATTTCTTGTACCTCTTCTGTTCTACACAGCGTAGGTCTTTGAGAACTTCAGATGCTGTTGCCTGCCATGCTGTCTCTAATGTGAACATAGATTTTATCAGGTTCTCTGGTGTCATTTTTCGTCCAATTACAGCCTCCTCAGCACTGTAGCGCGGGAGTTAAGCTACAAGGTACAAGGTGTGGGTAATTAGTAATTATGAATATTACTTCACACACAAGGTAAGTAACGATAACTTTTTTATTTCAAAATTCGTCTTTACAGCTTGGATACCCGATAGAGATTCACTCGTAACCGGTGCAGGAGTCTTTTTTATAGGTAAAATATTCATTGTCTTCTACGGTGTCAAGCTGCTGGCTAAGTAAGGATGTTTTGGCTATTGCAGATTCGCCTAGTTCCTTGAAGAGCAAATGGACGTTCCGCTGAACAATAGACTGATAAGACGATCGGGAAATCGGCTCATCATCGATGGATTATATGTCTCCATTATTAACTTTCTTAAACTGCTGTTTTGTCTTTGCAGCTTTCTGCCAGAGCGATAAGGTGGACAAGGAAGATGCTCCAGAGCTGAGTCATATAACTCGGGCACTTAAAGAATACGTGCTTGGCATCCTCACCGACTCCTTCACATGTTGGGCACTCAGGTGAATCCTCTTGTTTGAACTTATGAAGATACGCCCGAAAGCATCGGGGTCAGGTAGAAATTTACCTCTCCATGTGGGCGGTTAAGCCACGTGTCAACCTGCGGGATCAAACGATGTGTCCATCTTCCGCTATTAGACGAATCCCATAGCTGTTGCCACCGGCATAAGCTGTTGGCTCTCTTATTTCTTCTTATTTCCGTTGCACTCAGCGTGGTCAATCCTTTCTGACTTTATAGTGCTCTTCTCTCTTCCGCTAGTACTTCTATAGGTAGCATCCCTGCAATAACACAAATGGCATGCTCAGATACCCTGCGATAAGCGCTGGCAACACGTAGGGCGCTTAGTCGACAGACTGATGTCACTTTCCGTCTATATTCTTTTGTCTTGAGTGCATCTGCCGAAATGGCAATGCCGCACGTGAGCGCTGATGTAATCGTGGATCTTAGCAGCGCTCTTCTCCTTTGTTTCACATCTCCAATATTGGGCATTAGCCGAGACACGATGGTCCTAACATTTGAAGCTTTGGTTTCGGCGTGCAGCGTGTGCTGCTTGAGCTGAGCCTGGCGACTATTATAAATCCCAGGTACCGGAGAGATGGTTGGGACGTGAACTCGTAGTTGCCGACTCGTAGTGTGATATTTTCCACTTTGCTTCTACTGTTGATCAGTACTGCCTCCGTCTTATGCTCTGCCAACATTAGGTCAGCCTACTCCATCCACTGATGTACTGTTCCGAAAGTTATATCAAAGATATAGTTGATTTCCTCCAGATATTTCGCTAAGATTACTAGGGCCACACCATCCGCGAATGCCACTAGTTCTGCCTCTTTTGGCAACTCCAACTTCAGTAGTCCGTCGTACATGACATTCCAGAGTAGAGGGTCTAGTACTGAACCCTGCGGACCACCACCAGTGACTTTGTACTCCTGCGGACCATCATCAGTGTCAAACTTAAGGATCCTGTCTTCAAAGTAACTTCCCACTATCTTCCGTACGTACCCCGGTAAATTCATCTTGGTAAGAACCTTCATAATATGCGCATCCCCATTTAGCTGAATTAAGGCATTCTTCGTGTCTTGTGTTATCACAAAGCAATACTTCTTTGTGCCAATTTCCCACCTTTTGCCGGATATCCCTTCTCTTGTAATGGAGATGACCCTGTTTATTGTGTGTGTGTGTATTGTGTGTGTGTATTGTGTGTGTGCGTGTGTGCGTGTGTGCGTGTGTGTGATGGCAAAAAAAATTGTTTTTGTTTAGCTTATTTATTTTCTTTTTATCACAAAGTTTCGATTTTCGAAAAATTAAATTTTACTTTTTCTTAATGATAGGTTTGAGGTATTTGAATCGAAAAAAGACGATTTTAAAGAGCATAATAATACCTATAATTTCAGAGAAAAAAGTTATTCTAGCTCTTATGGTTCTTTTGTTTTTAACAAAAACGTGTTATTTTTTAAAAAACATATAATTCTTAATTTAAATTATTAACTGCTCTGATAATAATTTTTGGTAATTAAGAATATATGGATCTATAATCTGTAAAAATTTCAAGCTATTTTGTCAATTAGTTTTTGAATAAAAAGATGAAAACTGAAAAAAATGAATTTTCTATGTCCAACGATTACGGGAATAAAAAGGCTTTAAATTACTTGAAATTTTAGGAAAAGGTAGATCATTTTTATATTCAGAGCTGTATAATTTTTTTGCTTATGAAACTTATTAGTTCAAAAGATATTAAGGTTTTATTATTTTTTTTTTCAGTTTTATGAATAGCTGTATTGGTGAATAATCGGTCTTTTTCAATGATCGACCCCTTATTTTTTTCGTCTTTAACTAAACTTTCATAATTATAAAGAATTTTTCTAGCTCATCTACTAGTTTTTGTTTTATAACGATTTTAAATTACATATGGTATCGCGATTCTGTATATAACATATTTTTATTATTATTATTGTTTTATTATGATCTTTTACATTACTTTTAGGGATATAGTTCAAATAAAATAAAAAGAATTACTTTTCTTTGGATAATATTTTTATATGACTTAATTTAGCGCATGCATTTTTATTCAAGCTTGTGTGAAATCAAGTTTTGTTCATGGAGTTCCAAAAATCCTGTTTTTAGGACTTTAAATATTCTAATAACAAAATTTATATTTAAATTTTGTTAGCTTTTCATTAACTTCTAAAATAAGCATATAAAAATAGAATAATAATAAAAACGAGATAACAATGGAACAATAAATTAGTTAAGAGGAAGCTAACTGCCAATGAATTGGCAGCGGTTTTTTTTCTCGCGCAAAAATTATATTCGAGAATATTCCGATGGCTCAATCATACCGCACCAGATCAATCGATGCCGTAGATAAAGAGATCACGAGCACAAACTTCTCCGATACTCGGCACACGTCATATACTTACTCAAGTGCGACTAGTCCGAGTTAACAAAGGCATTTTTAATGTCAAAGTTATAAACTTTTACACGAGAAAGACGAGCCAGCGTTAAAAAGTTTGATACGTTATACCCGTTTGTTATTTTTTAGATGCAAAAGCTTGCAAATTTAACCTTAAAAATGACCTTTATGGATGATCTTTACTATTAACATGACAGCATGTCTGGATGTAAAATTTCCCACTCTTTCAGAATCTGCGGTTACAAATACTGAAAAAAAGAACTATCAAGGGCATGGTCAAGGTCAAAATCAAAATCACTAACGGGTAACCAGGGAAAAATCCAAAAGTTTGTAAATTTAATATTTTCCCTAAGACAGCATGTTTTAAGTTATCTAATCGTTCCGGGACTTTGGCGATACCCTGCATAAGTTGAAATCCTAAAGGGGACTATAAATAATAAAAATAGTGGATTTTCGAAATTTTAGAAAGCTTAGAAATAGTTTTAATTTAACAGCCATTTTCTTCCAATTAAAATTTAAATTCAATAAAAGAAAACAGCCACCAGATTTTATATTATATGGGGTGTTTAAAAGTTCGAATACGACAGAATTTCTGACTATCTAATGGTCACCTTGGATTTGACCTTAACCTTAACCTTAACCTTGACTTCAAGGTCATTTGAAGATTAAGTTTCTCTACGGCTCATGATTTTCACGAAATTCTACCGAATCCGAACTTTTTGAACACCCTGTATATTTGTCATAATTTAGCACTATTAAATTGTTATTTCTTTGAGTAACCGTGAACATCCATTTAAAAATTTTTAATAATATATACATTGTAACGTGATGATTCGAAAATTACTTACGAAAAAGTACGTGCCAATAATCGAAATGAAAGCGCGGTCGCCCGAACAATCGTGAGCGCCAACCACTGTGCTATAGACACACTGGCTCTTTACAGTGCCGATTATCATAATTAAGCCCTACGACTAGCGTCTTCGAATCTACCAACCGCTATAACCCCCTCTTTTTGAAGCTCTGAAACCTGTTCACACATTGCGTATAAACCCGGGGTACTCTAAA
Organism: Ormyrus thymus; assembly: GCA_035582935.1. NCBI lineage: Eukaryota > Metazoa > Arthropoda > Insecta > Hymenoptera > Ormyridae > Ormyrus > Ormyrus thymus. The sequence goes on from JAWWEM010046577.1 coordinate 9,516, forward strand.
TCCAACCTCACTTCTAGAAAAGATCCTTGCTCCATCCTTCTCGATGATCGTCACATGCTGAAGCCGCCATCGTTTACCCTCAACGTGAATGTAGTATCCGCCATTCCGTGAAACCTGGATAATATCGTGGTGTATTCCAAACTTACACTTACATCGGATCCAAGTTTCCTGAATGATCAATAAGAAAGCCGTGGTTTTTCTTGAGAAACTTTAAAAATTTATTCAAAAACCCTTGGGTTTTTAACGTTGAGCTCCATTGTAACAATATGTGCCGATAATTGGAATCGACCCACAGCCGCCCGGATGACAAGCGTGAGCCCCAACCACTGGGTTATCAACAATCTGGCTCCTTTTAGTTCCGGTTATTCTAATTATGTCCTTTGCCGACTAACGTCTTTGAATCCACCAACCGTAGTACCAGGTATAAATTCCTAAAAGATTCTGACTGTGAATTTTATGCTACCATAACTAGGGTGTAATACTAACAACTGCAAAGTTGTTAACGGTTCAAAGAAATACGAGTTCATTGTTTATTCTGGAAATCACAGTTCATATCCCTAACATCGAATATTTTACTTACAAGGAGAATGTACGACCACTGGATTAAAGAACTTGGTATAATTGCAGAAAGACCATTCTTTGGTCAAAAAGATAAAATTGGCGTTAATGAAAATTCTAAAATCTTTATAATTAAAGTATGTGGAATAAAAAAATAATGAAAGTATGTAGTAATTAAGATTCAATTCAAGGCTGGTTGCATTAAAAAGTATTTCTTTTTGAATATTAAAATATCGTAAATTTTGCATGCATTAATTATAGTCGACTTTTAAGAATATATAAGATAATGAAGCATAAATGTCGAACTTTTGTTAAATCCAACTAACTTTAAAATGAAATTCTTGCCATACACTTTAATTAAATTTGAATATATTAAGATTTTCAGTTACTTAGATATTTGAATTTTTTATAAATCCAAAATTCCCCTAGATATATTATTAAAAGATCTTACGACCCGGTAGCTGGGAGCTCTCCCAATTAGTTCATTTTTTAACGTGATGTTAATTTCAAATTAGTACCTAGATAATAAACAGATATTTTTTCCAATTTTTACATATTATGCATACAAGAATAAAATTATTATTTATATAATTAATATGTAATAATATATTATTACCTATAATAGGTTGATTTAATGATTTTATTGTTGAAGCAAGAAAGTTAAAGTCTCCTTTTTTATTTTCATGTTTCCAAATTTTCCTAGTAATTTCTTTTGCCTGAGTAAGTGTCACCATGAATCTTATCAAATTTCTTTACGAGTCTCATTTGGTTGATTATTTCAATGAACCCTAAACAAAAATTATTCAATATAAATATAAGAATTAATATTATTTTCTGAGCTTAATTTAAAGAGATTAAACAGGAAAATTTTAATGGTACACAAATTTGCAAAGACGGTTTATCCATAAGACAATAAAGCTTACCGATTTCTCTTTTGTAACAAATATTTATGCTAATACAATTCAACGATAATATATAAACCTCACCTTTAAATATGTCTTCTTTTCATAAAAAATGTATCTGATCTGCAATATCTGTTCATATTAACTGCTTGATAGAACTCATTCTAAAATTTATTGTTATTTTACACTTTTATTCCTAAAGATATTATTAATAACGCAAATCAACATTTCCGAAAAAGAATAAATTAAATCATGGTCTAGAAAAAAAACGGAATATTATTTACATTATCATCATTACATTTATAATATAGATTTTATCTTTCTACTAGTACAACGCAATTTTTTTCTAAAAGAACAATATGAGCATTACTTTTAATTAAATGTTAAAGACCTATTAAAATATATTATTTTACAATTATAAAATTATAATTTAGGTAAGTTTAATTGACATTTAATATTTTGGCACAGTATTCATAGAGAAATTTAAATTTTAGCTATGTTTTTAAGCAAAATCAAGTTATATTAGGTATTGTATAAGTTAAACATTTCGCAATTTGCTGCAATTCATTAAGCAGTCTAAAACAATTAAAAATATAAGAAACGCGAAGGAATGGAATGCCAATTAGTAACAACATATTCGTATTGCCTGATCATATTAATGTCCTTCCCTCCCTTCCTTCTTGAATCTTACTCGTACTTTGCAGTGACAAGCCCTATTAGTCGGATACTGCGACGAAACAAGTGAACGTGTCATTTTGTAATTTTTAATTGATTGTAATAGTAGTATTACGGAGACGAGGGCTCAGGTTACATGACTACTTAGCAGCTTGCATCCGTTGGCTCCAGTGATTGTACCATTGGAGCCTGGATGAAATTCTCGTCAGCGAAAAACCGTGGATCGATTTTTCATCTATTGTAAATCCGTCAGGGATCCGTGAGAAATCTGCAACGGTGACGGCGCATAGTGTTCTATTTTCAAAAAAAAAATGGATAAAGTAAACAACATTTTAAACCTTAGAGAATGCTAAATAAAGGAAAATTATCCCGATTCATAAAAAATGAATTTTTGACCTTGAAATCAAAGGTCAAAGTTTGAACTTTTCGAAAAAATAGCTTTGTGTTCGTTTGCTTATGATACTTATCATGAAGACTTAAATTATATACACGGTGTCCGAGAATGAACCCTGGAAATTGGTATCATCGGATAGAGAGTGGAATCCTGAGCAAAACGTCACTTGCACCGAAGTCGAGAAATGCACAGTTTTTGAGCTATGTGCATTTGAAAATTTATAAGCGCAGGCCAATGAGCACGCGGCTCCATTACGCGAGGGACTTTTTTTTTTCTTCCTTAAAGAGGTATCGACTTCAAGTCACGTCCTCGACGCGAAGGAGTTTTTTTTTTCTTCCTTAAAGAGGTATCGACTATAAGTCACGTCCTCGGACGCGAGGGAGTTGCTATCGTTTTCCTCCTGCGCTGCTCGCTTCGGTGCCCCCCCTCCCCCCACTTCAGCGCCGGCTCCTACTTCGAGTAGCGAGAGGCTCCGCCCATCGGCCCTGCTGC
>JAWWEM010046588.1:0-12536 GCA_035582935.1 Ormyrus thymus
ATATGTGAGGTTATGTTCAAACTAAAAAATGGTTGATAACCGTTTCAAAAAACGTTTCATTATGACCGGAAAACTGGTCATGTTTTATGGCCATTTTGTAGATTAAAAATTCTACCAGGGATATGTATAATTCAATTGAAAATTTTGCAAACTTTAATCATGGGTATTCAGTTGACTTTGGAGTCTGCGAAGAACTACCTTAAACTCTGAAAAATGTTTATAAATGTAGCGCAACAAATAAAGAAAAAGCGGGAGGCGACTCTCAGGAACTGAAAACCTCCCAGCACATACATCGCGCATTTCGCTGGTCCGAGATGATGAACGCGTATCAGCGCGATCGCCCGACGGCACCCTTTTTAAGAAAGCGCCTCCGGGCGAGTCTCCCGTTCGCCGATCCATCACAGGGACGTGACCCCATCGGCCGCGCCGGATTTTCCTCGACGAAATTATCCGGCTCTCCGGCTTCGAAATGTAAGTAACGAACGGAGCTCTCGGCTCCTCCCTTGCTTTTTAGCCCGACATTGTCCCCGCTAATCCGCGTAATGCGGATGAGAGGAGATGTTTTATTTTCTGTTACTTTAAGGAAACTCGAGCGTCCTCCTTACCCTCCCGCTTTCTTTATGAAGGCGCCTTCGGGATCGCGCGCCTTTATAAGGGCTATATGCTCCTTTTATCACGTTAAGATCTCGTTTGCTAAGTGTGACATTAGTATTCTGCGTAATTCTACGGGAAGGTGGGGTGTGGATTGCAATTAAAAAAGAGCGTAGAAGTGTGTTAATTATTCATTTTCAGGATTGCACTTTTTTTAATAAAGAATTACTGGAGGGGAAACTTTTGAGAAAAGTAATTTGTATTTGTTTTCAATATTTTTCAGTTTTCTTCCTGATTGAATTTTCAGTATTTTCAATCTTTAGCGGTACTATTAAATTATTCTCAATTTTTAAGTTTACCGGGGTCCTCTATTCATTTAGCTTTCTATGAATATGTATGGAGGGGAGCTCTAAAATAAAATTGCTTTCAATAAGAAAATCAGATTCTTTTTAGAAATTACTCAATATTTTTAGTCAATACAGACAAGTATACATTTTACAATTTCATTATTTTACAAAGTAAAAGCAAAGTTTGAAATTTTAAAATTTCTCAAGAAATCGATGGTAACAGAACTTTAATTTTATTAATAAAACCTTTATGTAAATTAAAATTATGTAAATTCAAATTCAAATGAAACTTGCACAATGTGAGTTAATTATTCTGCGTAAAATTTCATAAAGGAACTACAACAATACAAATACAGCGATGCGTATATTAAAAGAAAAAGTTTTCACAATATTTGAAGGCACTTGTACGTTTTATTATCTTTCAAAATTATGCAGAAAAACAGAGCAAAGAAACAGGAAAACTGATTATTCAAATACAAAAACATCATTATTAACGGATTTCAAAAGTAATCGATTTCCGTTTATACGACTGTCCCGTAAAATTTTTATACGATTTTTATAGTTTTCGTCGCGTTCGTTTCAGTTCTTCGTGCTTAAATTCCCGGAATGTAGTGGGAAAATGTTGCAACTGTGTCTGAAAACTGTCAGCCGTTCCGATTCCATGTAAATGAAAGAGAAGAAAGAATTATCGTCAAAAGATACTTTTGGGAGAAAATTCAATTACATTTTCTATTAATAACCCAATGGTTCAGGTTCTACATAAATTCACAAGTTCGCCGAGGCGACAAAAAGCATTGAAAACGTTGAAAGAATAGTACGGTAACTTTGGAATCTACGTGGAAGAAAGAGCAAAGTCATGGTTCTTAAATTTTAAGAAACGTAGGCTCGTAACCTACAGTACCCGTTCTATCTTGATAACAATTAAATTGAAAATTAAATTTACTTCCTGGAAGATAGTAATAAAGTACAAATTTGCTAAAGAACATTCCAGGTTATTAAACAAAGATACCATTTTTCGAAATCGCTTTAATTGAAACAGTTCCATTAGAATCGAAACAATTTATTTTGCAGTCTAAAGTTAATCAAGGACAATAATGGACTTTCTTTAAATACGCCGCGAAACAACGTTATTTGCCACAAAGTTACTCAAGAGCAAAACCAGAAGTTAAGTTCAGAACTCAAGAATCAAACGAGCGCAATTCCTCCACATCAAGAGCCGTACAATTAAACGAGAAACTTCATTTAAACGAAACCCAAACAGCACAAACGCACATCCCCGCGGGCTGCAAGAAAGACATTAAAGCAAGGAAGCCCAATGAAATTCGGCCTGTCTCAATGCAGAAACGATCGGTCCCGATTACCGATTAATTGGTTAATCAGTGCCGAATTGGCTCTGACGCGTCGATAATTGTAATTGCTAATCGCGCAATTATATTGTCGTTGCAGCGGCGCGGCCGCCGCCGCCGCGAGAATATCTCTCCCGTTCGCCGCTGCTGTGTGTTTGTCCGAGAGCCGATAGTCTCTCGCGATATTCGCGAGAGCATTTGCATATTGACCCTTTAACGGGCGAGCCTCCGCCGCTCGTTAATCACTATTAATTGTCCCAAATAATTGTGCTTTCCAAAAAGAGAGAGAGAGAGAGAGAGAGAGAGAGAGAGAGAGAGAGAGCCCCGGCGCGCGAGCATAATGCTGACACGCTTTCGGCACATTTGGGCTATCGAGCGACGTGTTGAACAATCAAAATGCTAATGTTTGCCTGGACCGATGGGTTTCTTCGTGCTGAATTTATTACGAGGCGTTAATCACTCGGCGAAGCCTCTTTCATTCACTCGGCTATTGTGACGATTTACGTCTGCTTGCTTAATTGGTCGATTTTTCGTGTGTGTGATTTGAATCTGGTTTTGGAGCAGGTGAATAATAAAGTACGTTCTACGTACTTTTTCAGAAATTATTTATTTATTTATTTATTTTTTTTTTTTGAGATTTTCTGTAATGAAAAGGGCAGAAAAAACTTGTTATTTTTGATATTAAACATACATTCATTTTTAGTCAAATTCAAAGTAAACAAACTTGTAAAATAATTCAAAATTACAAACTATCGCAATTGAAAAACAACCCAAGTACAACCGAAAGAACATTTACCCCTTAGCCTTTTTCTCGAACTCCCCGTCTCCGTTCTGTTTTTCATTTTAAAAATGGATATTAGATCAGTGTATTATATCTGGATACAGAGCACAATCCCATTACCGCCGTCAGCTAACCAATTTTCGCTAATTTCCGTAAAATTTCCCCCGAAATTTATAAACGCACTCCTCCGAAGCGCCATCCGTTGTCTCTTGGCAAAGAAAACTCAGCAGAGCTTCTCAGCTTCACAAAGTTAACCTCGCAGGTGGAAGCTGCAGCCTCGCAGCAGCAGCATCCTAAGTAACAAGTTTATAATCTTTTAATCACGGCGACGCGCTTGCCAGCGCCTGCGCACTAATCCACTTATCGCGTCCGTCAAAGGTGCCTTTGGCAACAGCGAGTAAACCTCTGAGGAATCCGCAGCGGCGAAAGAAAATCTTCAGTTTTCTGCAAAAGAGAAGACATTCCGCGATGGCCCGTAAATGTCAGCGGGGTAAAGGGGGGAGGGAGGGTCCTTTATGGGGAAATTCCCAATGTCCAGCATTCGCGGCGTTCCGATATGAAGAGGTCGCGAGGAGGGCCCTTTGTCATCGCCCCCTCTCTCTATCGAGTGCCTCGTGCTTCAAGCCCCGTAAAGACGCGCGCACTTACAATCAACTATATTAATATCTCGTACGGACGGCGATATATTTCTTCCCGCTGTTTAATACCGCCCGGAGAGAGAGAGAGAGACGTATTTCCCCCGGACATTCTTAAGCTGCCTTCTCCTTAATTAAAGCTCGATTAATATTGGGGTCTTAGGGGGACCGAGAGGCCCTTTGATTCATTTTTTTTAATAAACTGAAGCAGGAATCTCATTATTTGGGGATTGAGTTGTATTTTTGGGAATATTTTAAGTAAAGTGATGAAGGCAACAAACCGGAGAGGGAGAGTCTTATGAATATTCGCAAGAATTTCCTCTGTTATGCCGGAAGATTAATCCCGAAGTTTCCGAGTTAGAGTGACGAATTTTTTGAAAATTTAAAAAGTCAAAATTTAAGAATGCCGTATAAACTTGAAAAACTTTTTTTTCTCGAATATTCCCCCGGAGAAATCTGTGGACAAGATGAAACACTTTTTCTGAATAAATTTAAGGGCTCAAGTACAAATACTATTTTTGTTTACGCGAGATGTATTATTAGTCAGAAAAAATACGATTACTCAGGTTAAGCAAAAAATTGAAAAAATTATAAAAGCTTATAGCAGTGGAAATTTTAAAACTGACTTCAATGTTTTTAACTTGAAAATAAAAGGTAGTATTACGATTCCCAACTGTAAATTACGTAACCTTAAGGTAGTTGCACCCCAAGGTATAGGATCTGTTAAAAAAAAATTCTTAATACATTTAACTACCATCTAATTATGTAGGTGATGATATATATTATAAAGTTGCATTTGATGAACTGGAAAAAAAATTAAAAAGTCAAAACTTTGGTTTTGTAAATACAGATATGATTCAGGAAAGTAAATGCTATTAAAAGTAATGAATTTTTTTCATTTTTTAATTAATTTCAATGTTTAGGGGCTTATTTTACTCGTTTAACAATTACCTAGAAACTGACCGTGACAAAATTTTGAAATAATTAATTTGTAAAAAATAAACTCCAATTTTTCATGCCTAAATACCCAAAAATTTATAAACAATAAGAGTTCACTTTTTGCAAATTAATTATTTCAAAATTTTATCACTTTCAGTCTGTAGGTAATTTATTGTTTAACGAGTAAAATAAATTTATTGTTTAATAAGTAAAATAAAATCTTAAACATCGAAATAAATTGAAAAATGAAAAAAATTCATTATTTTCAATAGCATTTTCTTTCGTGAATCATATCTCTATTTACAACATCAAAGTTTTGACTTTTCAATTTTTTTTCGTAATTAGATGTTAGTTTAACGTCTTAACAATTTTTTTTAATAGATCTTATATCTACCTTAAGCATAGAAGAGCTGAATTTTAAAATTAGAATGTAGGAGTTATTTTGAATAAGATAATCCGTGACTTGCAAAAGGGAGGTAACCATTTCTTGAGTAAATTATCGAGTTCATTAAAAATAAAGTAAATAATAAGTTTCAAAATAAAGTCACGATAACGAAAACTTGATTTTACGCCACAGTGAATTCTTACGGATCAATTAATTTAGATTAATATAAATCACCAATCACATATGCAATGACGGACGGAATTGCATTATTTATTTATCAAGGGCATTAAATATTCCGTATAATAATAATGCGATAGACATTAAATCAATCATTATCGTGTATACATCGAGTGAATTTCTTCCACATCAGATTAACCGTAAATTAAGCTGTCCGAAATAGGCAATCGTGATCGAGATGACAAAATGTTATATTCCCGGCGAACAACTTTTAAAGATTCGATCAAAATTCAAATAAATTCCCCGGGGCACGTTTTCCACGTTCGAGCGTCAATCAAGCTTGGCTTGAAAACCCCGGCGCGAGCTAAATTCCCCGCGCAAAAGTCCTTCAAAGCAGCAGACTCAAAATGCAAAACGACTAAGCCCGTCCGCCAGGAGTCAGCGTGAATGAACGGCCGGAGAGCTGCCGGACGGCGCGCGCCTCGATAAAAGACTAAGCAGCGGCCTGGGAAAGCTGCACGAGCTTCGACGTGTACCCGCTCGTCTCAAAGCGGCGGCCAACGGCAAAGTGTCAAAGCTCCGAAGACTCGACCCCGCTCAATGAGAGGCGGAACGTCAGCCAAGGGAGCCAACTTTGCACTCGTATGGCCGCGGCGAACTTTTGCGCGAGTTCCGGCTACGATCCGGCCGCTTTTTCGAAGGGCTTGAGCTCTACTGCGAATTCGTTATTGGAGATTAAGAGCATTTTTAAGCTTTTACTAGTAAATTCCAACGCGCGTACTGTTTTCTTTTTTGGGCTTCTCAGCCCTGCAATATAACCGAATTCTCAAGTCAAACTGACTTCACCTTTCAGATCATCAATTTTTTAAGGAAGGATTGCCGTCGAATGCTGGATGAGGTGTGTTTTGTTGAAGGGAGTTTCATCTCTAAGCGTATTAACGACGAGAATGAGTTAAACATTTATGAAGAACTTGATTAAGCTTCTGTTAAAATTTCACGGGCACGAGGTAATTAATTTTGTTTTTGCTCTTTTAATACGTGACCTTATGGGCATCCTGACTATTTTCGTCAATCAATTTTAAATGACAATTAGATTTCATTGGGGAGAACTCAAAAGTTAAAGAACAGAATTTTTAGAATTTTTATCTATATTTACAAAAGTATCTATTATAAGATTTCTAATAAACAAATTTGTGGTAAAAATTTTCTTCCATCGTCATCAGTAACCACAATGTTACCTCTGTAAGTAAGTAAAGCAAGCAGTCTGACCCAGCGAAACAGACATGTTCGCTGATAGCCAATATTAGACTAGTACATCATTGCAACTGCATAATCTAAATATTTAGATTACGCGCTACTAATATATATAACCTTTCAGATTAATTTTTAGATTTCCTTTTGGATTAATCTATTATTAACCGTCTACTTTTGTAGTAATTTAAATTCGTGCAAAATTCTTTTTGTTGAAAAAGTTTTTATAATTTTTATAGTTTCTTTTTTTTTATTTTTTTTAATTGAATTTAAAACATTTTGGTTTTCAATGAATACTGTAGGGACATTTAATTTAATAAAAGATATGAAATTACTATTTTAGTTTTTTAATTTTTAATGTATTATTAAAAATATCAAAGCATAATATTGCTAAATTAACGTAAAATTCCGAATCTAATTTTTACGTTTATTAATTTCTGCGTGTAACTACTTTTGCGAATTTGATAAACCATTTAATTTGAAAGCTAAAAGTTAAAAGTTTAATTTGAAAGTAATCCATGTGTTGCCAGATCTTGGACTTCGACTACGTTAGTCAAACGCGAGTACAGTTATACCCTACTTTCACTAGCTGGGCATCCAGAGAACTCCCTTAAGTTGAATTTTTCTTTAGTTTTCTCTGCTTTTATTGAAATCCTGATTTTGAAGTTTTTCGTTTATCTGCGCAAAAAGTTCACTCCGCAATTTAAAATTCCAAATAATGGTTTCTCGCCTTTGAAAAAAAAGCTGAATTAAAAATGTTCATTTAAATGGTTCAATTCAGCTTTTCTATACAAAAATTTAATTCTTTTGTCGCCGCGCAGACTAAAAAGCCCCGCTTTTTTAAATCCCAATAAAAATTTAATTTCATCTTTAAGAATAGGACTTTCCCTTTGGAATATTAACAACGTCTCTTATCTTCCCTAAAGGGTTTAATAAATTCTGCGCGCCAGCTAAAATAAAGTTATCCCAACTTTATCTCTCTCTCTCTCTCTCTCTCTGTAAAAGTGCAAACTTCTTAAACACAGCAGGCCTCGCGCTTTCCCTACGCCGAGCAATTAAGCCATTATTCTCCCCCAGCCCCTTAAAATCAATGCGGCCCTCCTCACACTCGCTCCCGCGCTGAAAAAGGGGCGCTCGGCAGTAATCCGCAAAAGCAGGCCGACAGTCTAAGCAATTGGATGCAGTGTGCCCGGAAAAGGGAGAGAGAGATAGAGAGATACGCAAAGGCGCCGGCATTGTACGCCTCTTTTGTTATCCCAATACACCGCAGAGGAGCAGCGAGAGGGTAATCCTGTGTAAACGAGGCAGCCGCCGCGCGGAGCGCGCGCGCCGGAGAAATGCATATCACGTGCCCCCTCCCGTCCGCGAATGCACGTTAGACGCTCGTAATAGAGATTGCGCGAGAGAGCGCTCCTTTTGTCTGCGGAAGACGCGCGCGCGGCGAAGGCGAAAAACCGAGAGCTCTCGTAAATTAGGAATGCGTGGCTGGCGATGACGTTGATGCAGCCGAGCACCGCGGCTGCTGCTGCTGCCTTCAGCGAATCGGGACTGCGGATTGCCCTTTTGAGAGTCGTTTGATAGACAGCGGAGGGGAGTTTTATCTGGCTGCGTGTGTGTGCTGCTTGGAATTTCATTTTCCGGAGCGGCGGCGACTGGATCGGCTGGTTTTGCAAGTCCACGAGCAGATGGACTATGGTAACAACTGTAGTTATAATGAAAACTATTGTTAAACTGTATTTTTGTATAGTAAAGTACTATAAAAAGTACAATAATACTATAGTAAGTGACTGTTACAGTTATTACTGTAGTAAGCTTTTGTTTAGTTGATAAATAAGGCCAACTTAGTCTTTAGCTTTGCAACGATCTTCTTTCGAGAGGTATAAAAAATGTATGTTTACTAACAAACGTTTGGTATAATTTTTCAGTTAACTTTCCGCGGGCAACTCTCGTGGAAAATTTTTTGCGAACTCGATGTCTTAACCGTAATGTGATGTTTTAAAAGGACTCTTCCTAGGAAAAAGATTCATATTTTCTACTTTATTTAAGTCTTGAAAGCATCCACTATAAGAGGATACTCTCGGCATTATACTTTTTCCTCTTATACTGTCCATCATATTTTATTTTATCATTATATAAATTCTGCGAATTTTGAGATTTTCGCCGTGCAGCGCGCAAGGAGTCTTTTATCTTAGAAATCAATGTCTATAAGATCAGAATCTGTGGCTAGTAGACTCCATTTTTACTTTTTTAAAGCTTGATCAAAATTCACGACCCGAAGGCATCATCTTCTTGTCAGTTACGCTTTATATAACGCCGACTCCATCTATATGTATTAAAAGTAAAGTTTGAATGCATTCTTTCCATTTTCATCTCGCGGAAAACGATTTTCACTGTTTGCTGGAAATGTTATAACTTCTGATTTGCCCCTTCCGCATTTTATATATATATATATATATATATATATATTATTTCTCCGGCGTATCAAAAAAGGGGGAAAAAGAATTGATATCCTAAAAAACAAAGGAAAAAGAGAGGACAGATCTGCATATCAAACACGACGCAGAGAGAAAAAAGCTATCGTCCTTTTAAGTCGTCCGGGAACTTATTTTGTCCCCCCCTCCTTTCTTATCGCTTTCAGCGTAAAGCAAAGTTTTAAAACTCCATTTAAATCGTAACAGAATATCCAAAGTGGCTAACGCAATAAATGGCAGCAGCCAGCAGCGGCGGCGGCCGAAATAGAAAAGCCCCGTAGAAAAGTCAAATTAACCAAATTCAGAGATGAGAAAGAGAGACTTTTCATACTCGTAAAGAAAAGGGGCGAGAAGAAAAAGAGAAAAATTCAGGTCGGCGAATCCAGGCGCCCGGAAGAAGCAGCAGCAGCTGAAGGAGATAAAAGCGAGAGGGACGACGACGGAGGCGGCGCGAAAAAGTGAGCAGGACGAGGGAGAGAGAAAAAAAGGCGAAGCAGAGAAAGCGAGTAAGAGGTGACAAGCGCGCAGACACGAGAAACTGAGAGGCGAATAAAGGGCTTTAGCCCGAGGTAAATGGGAATTAAGCGCAAGTAGCGCGAAAAACTTTGAGGGTGAGGGAAGGGGGTACGTAGGCGCGCAAATCTTCCAGAGATTACTCGTTCGCGCGCGGATTCATTAGCAGGCGGAGAGAGTCACGGGGATATATATGTATCGACCGGAAAAGCTGCTGCCGCCCGCAACGCTTTTCGAGTTTTGACGGTGTTTATGCTTGGCGTATGACAGTCGAGAATATCGCGGGATCGAGATTTACGCGGCGAAAGTCGAGAGGGGGAGAGCTTTTTTCACAAGCCGCTCTCTCGATCTCCTCTGTCGAGCCGCGCGGCCCCTCTATTTATGAGGATTGTGCTTTCAAGGATTTGCGTATTACTCTGCGGGTCTTTCGACAGATTTGCTTTTTTCCTCAAAGCTGCATTCGCGGGGATAAATAAGGGATTCGAGCTCCGGCTTTCTTTCTGCAGCCGAGTTTTGCTTTTTGTCCGATCGATTACCGTGTTTTATAGTCTCTGTTTTTGCGTCCGGTGGGAAGGGGGAGGGGGAGGGGGTTAAAATTAAATTTGTTCTCTATTCCGTGCGGAGTCTTTGAACGACTGACTGTACGTATTGCATTTCTACTTGGAAGTCGAGTGGGTTGTTATCATTTTAGTTTGTTTCCTCATTCAGTAGGCTCGACTTTATCTTAAAGTCTCATTAATTATAAATATATTTGTAAATATTTGAGGAGCAAATACTTGTGGAACTAAAATTCCCTAGTTAAATATGCACTGAAGAAATACACTGACGAAGATATTAATCGAGCTTAAAACGAGATCCTTCTTAGAGTCCAACTATATCAATTAGTTCTCGAAAGAAAAAAATCTGCATATTTCCAAGCGAAGCCGTTTCCTAAAAGCTAAACGAAAACTAGAATTAGCGAAAATTCAAATACTCGGAGTAGCGCTTAAATTTTTCGCCGTCGGCGCCGCGTCGGGCGGCCAACTTTCTTTTATCCCTCTGCTCCGCAAATTGGATACCGAAACGATAAGCTTCAAAGAAAGCGGGACTTTGAAGTTCCTCCGAAATAAAGTTAGAAAAAAAAGAATCGGGTAAAACGCCACTCAAAGCTTCAAAAAAACTGCACAGCCCCCGGAGCTTAGATAAGACACAATGCCGGGCTCCTAATTCTACATATTCCCCGCGCAGGCCGTCGTTTCCTGCAGCGCGGCGGCAATGCCGACGACGCACTGGATGCGCATTGTGCCGCACACATTGTTCAGTGCCGGCGGCGGGCGAGCCTACCGCTGATATAAGTTTAACTCGCGCTGATCGATCGCTGACGCGCGTATTATGCCCGTTTTCCCGCTTTAACCCCCCCGGCGATGCGCCCCGCCGATGCCGCCGCTACTGCTGCTTTGCGGCCTTTAATGGAGCGTACCCCGGATTTGGGAGATTGCATTACGTCCGCCGGCTTGGTTAATGGCTCTTTCGAAAGTATTGTGAGTTGTGATTTCGGAAATAATGCCGCCTGCTGTGGAGGCGGCTTTTCGCCGTTTTTATGCCGTGGAAGGAGATGAGTTGGTTTGAACAGCGATTTCGTTGAATAATGAGGGTGGCTGTTTGATGTGGTAGTTGTGCTGGGGGACGTGTTAGTTGAACTTAGAAGCAATTGTTCGTGAGCCATCATTAAACGTTAAACGTAGCCAATAGAAGAATTTGTTTTGTTAAAACGATTGAAAAATTAATAATTGCTAGAAAGTGAATAAAAATCTTTTATAAGAAGAAATTCACGAAAAATCAATCTTATGTGACTTTATGTATTAGATAAACAGAAAGTTTCATTCCACTGACTTTACCTCAAGTTGTTCCAACAGAATCAGTCAATCAATGAGCAGCTGTTTTTGCGAGCCACAACTCCCCTAAACTTGTCATTTTCGTACATCTGGCTTGGAGGAGATAATTGCCCTATTTCTATAGTTTACAAACAGTTCCGCAGAGATACGTCAAAGTTAAGTCTTATGTACCCAAATGTTCGGTTGACTAAATCGACGCTAATGTATCCCCAGATCAACGCCTAATTTACGGCACCGAGTCAACATCTCATAATTAACAATAGCGCAAAATCTTACAATTGCCCTCGTGAATCTTCCGAAATTCCACCGAAATAAATAAGAGCAGCTAAATCCGCAAATTGCCACACACATCGAATCGAACGAAGCCAGTTTTTTTCTAATCAAACCGCGCTAATAAATAAGAGCGTGGTAACAATTTCCATCCGACATTTCGGCCGGAGAATTGCAGCAGCGCGAATAATCTCGCAATAGCAAAGCAGCTAGCAGCAGCTTTCCCCGGCCGGGGAAAACAGGCGAAACTGCAGGTTTGCGCAAGACGCAGAATTATACTCGAGCGCGATTGTCTAAGCAGCGCTCAAAGCGACCGCACGCCTCGATTGCAGCTCCGAGTGCAAAATCGTCTTACGAGCTGCTCTACGCCGCCGCGGAAAAACGATCGGTCCGATTACCGTCGAGTCTCGGTCCGTTTGTGGGGCTTCCTCTAATCCCGTGTTTTCTCGAGGACTGCCAAGCAGTTAGCGGAGGAGCCGAAGGAGGTTCATTTCCAGATGCTACGAGCTGCTTTGGACGATGGCTTCTCGTGTCAAAGCTGCGCAAAAACTCGGATGCGCAGTATTGGAGATTTGCAGGCGTAGTCTGAGATTGGGCCAAGCTGGAAACAACGTGTTAGTTTCAGCGGAGGGAGTAATGAACGTACGAATTTTTGCTACGACAAATAATTTGAGGTATGATTGCAAAAACTGTAAATTCATTAGCGACAAGTCAAACTTAATTTGTTGTACTATTGCATTGGTTATTGCAGATGTCGAAATAAAAGAAAAAAATAATAATTTAGCTATTTTTAAAATATCTTAAATATGGTGCTGATCGAAGTAATAATTTTTTGGTTTGGTTTTTTTTACAAATTTTGATAAATATCTTTTGCGTTTTAGTATCAACATTTTCATTTATAAAAAATAAAACAAAATTTGCTGTTATTTGTCGTAAATATTGATCAAACATCGAAA
>JAWWEM010046609.1:0-12531 GCA_035582935.1 Ormyrus thymus
CAATGCCACATAATAGTATATCTAAAAAAATTCTAAAAATTGTTAAACATAATAGAAAAGATATAATCAAGTACGCATTCTCGATAATGGAAGTCCTTGAGGATAATGTGATACTTGAAAACTTAATACTAAATGTCCGTACGTATATATGCGCTAACGGAAAATGTACGTGGCAACATAAACGATCTCATCGTCGTATATCCAATTTTAATATGTATAAAATAAAAAACTTAGATAAGAATAGCAAATATATACATATAATCAATAAAATTGCAGCCGTAATCTCAAACGCAGGGATGCAACAAATTAGAGACAAAATTTCAAATCCAAATTCGATATGAAAACGGAAAAAATCAAAATAACCAAAAGAAAACAAATTTAAACAATAATGAACCATAAAAAACCACAAGGATTTACTTCAAACTGTAAACAATGTCACTACTCTAAACCCTCTGGTGTCAAATATATCCATTTCATAAGAGAATCTGTAGACCCGGAAATAACTAACAAGAAAAGTAATGAAATATACTTACCAACAGCAAGAAGGCTAAAGTAGCGGTAGCTCCGGTTAAACAGATCCAACAACTCAATAAAATACGCATGTCCTATGGAGATATAAACTACCTAGGATCAAACAAAGCTATTTTTTATTTTGATCGAGGCATCAGAGGAAAACAAATTTTATGTATAAATATGTACATGTAATAATTGTGCAATAAACTTATATCAGACAATTTTAAAAAATTATTATAATTTATAGTCTGGTTCTACTGATATTATCGGTAGAATTCATATTCTTTGTATGAAAATTCGTATGGAAATCTAGCGAGAATTTATTAATGTAATCTAGCTAGACTACTAAAATCTACCTAGCGATATTATCGGAAAATTGCCACCAGGGTTGTAAATTTATTGATATTGGCCTTCAAATACTTTTGTAACTATTCTTATAAGAAATTGAGTTGCTTCATTTTTTTTACATCAAATATAATTTTCATTCAATGTGAAAGTTGTGTTAAAAAATAAAAATATATAATATATATAAAAATATTATAAATAAACGGAATAACAGAATGATGCATTTCGCGCGTTTATTCTCCTATTCGAGGTACAGAAGCTCTTTTATTTGTAAATCCTACGAGATTTCTATTTGAGTAAAGTAGAATCTATTTCACGAAAACGAATGGGTTTTACGTAATATACAACAACCGTCTTATTTGATGCGCAGAGTAGATTTAGAAAAGGTAGTTCATCTGCTTTCTCCGAGCAATTCCATTCTGCTCTTGCTTCATGCTCGTTCCCCTATATCAGCATAAACGAAAAAAGAAACTTTCTTCCTCGCATTTATACAAGATGCTCGGCTCAACTAATGGTTTCCCTCCAAATGAACGCTCTGCAATATTCTTCTAAAAACAATGCGCAAAGCCGAGAAGCACGACATGACGGTTCTTCGAATAAATGAAAAAGAGAAGCAAGTAATCGATAAAGGAGGGCTTCGGGATGCTCGGCGCGGTGATAAACCTCGGCGAGATCCTCTTAACAAATTCGTTTAACGCCTCAAATTACTTTTCTTTCCTTTCTTTATCTCGCGGCCCGTAATGCAGGAAAAACCGTCGCGTCTCTCCGGAAGTCCAATTTTCCTTTTCTTTTTGGCTCCTCCTCCCCCCCTGCTCTTTCCCTGATTGTCCTCTTCCGTTGCTTTTTATTTCCACTTCTGCAATTTCTCCCTTCTCGCTCTTTAGCGATGACGAGGCGTCTGCGGAGCTCAAGCACACTAGTCTCGCTTCTCCCTCCGTCCCTGTCTCTTTCTCCTTTCCACGGACGAGTGCGCTTCGGCTGACGTCTTTAAAAAAAGCGCTCGTTTAACCCATTTTGCGTATTGAACTTATGTACGTGCGTTGCACTTAAGGCTCTGGAATTTCGCAGGAAACAACGAGGTAAAGTGAATGAAGACGTTGTTTCGAGCTAATAATAAAACATTTTCTCTGCAGGGTAGGAAGTTTTTCAACAGCTGTGAGTTGTGCATATACACGGCTTCAACTAGTTTCTTCTTTTTTTTACTTATTGGACACCTTTTGCAACATTTTTAATTGTTGCAATAGTCGTGCTTATTTTAAAACTTATTCAAATATTTTACAACGTGATAATTAACATATTAAAATTAATTTTATTAAGAAATAAAAATGCTTTTTGAATCCAAAAACCATAGTTTTCATGAGCAAAGGAAAATTCTTTCGTAATCAATCCTCTTGCATACAAGAGGATTTAAGCTAGTCTCAAAAGGACTGTTTCCCTGGTGGAAATCGCCCATTTTTCTCTTATTTGTGAGATCATTTTTTTCACATGTTCTAACCATTTACTAGCGTTTTTGGTCAATTGGCCATAAAATGGTTAGAACATGTGGAAAAAATGGTTTCTCAAATGGAAGAAAAATGGGCGATTTCCACCAGGGTTCCTCGCCATGCAATCCTTTCGTCGAGAATGTAATTTTGATTGGTTACAAAAAGAGCATCTTTTCGGCTATTTTGATAAAATACTTATGCTTACAATATTTGTCACAAAAAAATGACTCAAGATAACTCAAAATAACAATATAGATGGTCTAAAAAATGAAAAAATTGACTTTTTTTCAAAAGGTAAAAGGCAAAAGAGAAAAAAACTTTCAGGAAAAAGAACTATTTAAAAAAAGCCGCGGTAAGCCCCGCCACGCCTTCGGCGCCGTCGAAGGCGGCGCTTACCGGGGCTTTTTTAAAAAAAGTTTTTCAATAAAACATTTTTTCCCTTGGGAAAAAAAGGCTCTTTGAAACATTTTTTTCCCGTTTGCCTTTTGCCTTTTTACTTTCTAGCGTGTTAGTTCTAAAATTACAATCCTTTTATTACAAATAGAAGTCCTTTAGTAACTAATTGATTTTCTCTTGTCGTAAATCAATTTTTAAAATGTTGTGACCATGCAACTTGATTTAGAGATGATTTTTCGTGAGTCACAAGAGGAAATCAGCTAGGACAAATGTTGAGATGAATTTTTTCTTCTGACAAGCGGATTCCTTTTGTAATAAGAGGATCGTTTTTTCAGTGTAGCTACGCTTTGTTCTATCAAGGACGATAACAGTAAGATTTTAAATGCTCAATAGCCGGAGCTAATGTTTAAATCTAACGGAATCTTTACAATTCAAAGTGAAGAAAATTTAGTGTTTGCAAAACCCTTAAATGTCACCGGCGTATACACAAACACTCCAAGTCTATAAAAGTCAATCGAGACGTCTCGAGTGGTGGCGATCATTAATTCAGTGGCACTCTACATTGATATGCTAATGGAGCCGCAAGGCTAAAAATTTGGGTATCAGATCATCGATAGCTTAATTGCCGTGCCGAGATCAAAATCGGCCGTTTATGCATGAGGTACACTGAGAAAAATGTCATAAGAAAAATACTATATTATATAGTAATGCGTGAACATAGTAAATAATATTATCTTTTGCTACCCCATATAGTAATTTTTTTGAATGCGAGTCTAAATTTAAAAAATTTTAATTTCCGTTCGTATTTTCAGAACTAATGTTGCATTGAAATCTAATGTGAAAATAAATTATAAATGATAGAAATAATAATTTTGTTTTTTTACGGTGGCTGGTCTCAGATGATCCCGGGACCTTCGGCTTGGCAATCAGACGCGTTGACCACTTACCCAAATAAGATTCTTGATATGACAACTTTGGAACTTATACAAATGGAACCATCGGCCACGAGAGAACTTCAATGATAATATTTAATGATGATACGAAAAAAAATATTATTAATTCGCATAAAATAATAATTAAATCGAGATTTTTGATGTTTTGTTAACTTGCAAGCAATACAAAATAAAATTACTCGAAACATAACCTTCATGAAAGTCACGTGGC
The DNA here is from genome assembly GCA_035582935.1 of Ormyrus thymus. Classification (NCBI taxonomy): domain Eukaryota; kingdom Metazoa; phylum Arthropoda; class Insecta; order Hymenoptera; family Ormyridae; genus Ormyrus; species Ormyrus thymus. Next base: position 3,903 of record JAWWEM010046609.1, read on the forward strand.
GTGGCCTCCCTAATTTACCATATATTGTGTAGAATTTTTACTATATTATATAGCAAAATTTCTTATAATTGATGGCAACGTAGACTACATCAAAATTTTGACTATTTAAAATAGTAATTTTTCTAAACTGAGTGTTAGAAAAATTATTTTAAATATATTAATTTTTTCTATTAGTGTAATAAAACTTGTTAAAACCTGAATATGTCCCAGCGTTACTACAAAATATAGTAATTTTTCTTAGGTATGTATTAAATTTTTATGACATTTTTCTCAGTGTATCGGAATGTATAAAAAGGTGTTAAAAGTTAACGTTGCCTATGCATTTTAAATTTATTATAGTTTCATGCTCGTGATTGTACATTATTGCTTGGATGCTATTCGCGATTTTAAAATTGTTCAGAATTAAAATAAAACTAGTATATTGCTTAACTTAAGTACGTTTTGAAATAATAAAAGAGAGTTATATTATAAGAACTTCATTTATAAGAATTTATAAGAACGGTTGAGAGAGTACTGAAGAATTTCCACACGTTTCGGATAATTTTCAATAAGTCGATAAGTAAGAAAAAGATGATTAAAAAGGCAAACCAACCATCAGCCTCGGAGAATGGATCGCTGAACTATTAAAGTAAGATCGTTCTTTCCATTGATCGTGAAGGCATGCGTTTCATTGCTTTACAAAAAAAAGTGCTATACACTTCGTAAATAAAAAAGGTAATGCATTATTTAATCTAATATTTAATGTACTTGATTTATAAGCCGAGAAAGTAAAAATTATTTGAAGAATGTATTTATTACTTGATACTCCGGGTACACAATTAATCATTTTAACTCAGAGAAGAACTTTAAAATATCGCTATCGATTACGTAGTAGCACTGGCTTAAAATTTACTAAAAAAAACACGTCGCGATTTGGAACACTCCAAGCAAAATAATCTAGCGAATCAACTTGGCGCATATATACATTGAGAAACACTTAATGACCGAAGCCGTCTACTCCCGAAGTGACATCCTTTACCTAATAGAATATCTATTTGCTGTGGAGCACAAAGCTTTCTCCCGTGGTTAATAAGATCGCAATTACAGTCAAATACGTCGAAAGCTCCGTGTCGACTCGCATTCATTAAAGAGAGACAAATTACTTGGTCGGCGGGATGGTTCGAAACCCTCGCGATAATGGCGCAAATCGAAGTTTGTTTGGATTTATGGCGTCGGCGCTGCTAGCCTTTGATATTCGAACGCTGCACAAACAGGGCAGCACGAACTTTAACGAACTTTAGTATATATGAACGACAGGAACAGGTTCATATTTCGCATAATGTTGTCAGGGTGAATTAATGCGGCGTTCGTCCGCCGTTTGTTTGGGTTCGAAAAATTAATGGAAGCTCGGCTTTCAATGTTGAAAATGATGGTAATGATGAAAAGATTAATGAACCGCTGTATCGTTATTTTGTGAGGCAATTGGATTAAAGAGTTAATAGGTGAGTATCTTACTTATTTGCTTTCAACGGGAATTAATAAAAAAGTTAATGCATCATTGTTGAAAAACACTTTTCAATAATAATTTAAAAAAATAGACTCGCTTTGAATTTGATCGAACGATAAAAATGAATAAATGTTTTACATTTGTTAACTATGCGCATGAGGAGTGTCAAACGTGGTTTAATAATGAAAAAAACTATAGGGGACGAAGGATTGTTAACTCGAATTAAAAGTAGTCCCATTTTAAAGCCTATAAAATAACCTTTCATTTGAGCCCTTATATAAGTTTAATATTTATTTCTGTCACTTACTTCGAGCTGGACAAGTGTTTTTTTTTAATGGACGTAACTCACGCCATCCACTTCCGTCGTTGAATACATATAATTGGATGATAAATCTTGACTCTTTCGAAGGGCGTACAAAACTAACCGAATACAAAACTACCTGCTACTCAGACGCGCTCCTTTGTTCGATCGCCGCGCTTTCGTTTTCCCGACTTTTTGGCTTTGTTTACGGGCGCAATTTTTGATTTAGAAATATGCGAATTTTATTTTATCATGCTCAATTCTTTCCTACTGTACTTTACTATTTAAGTTTTTGACTCTTGTAAGCATAAAAATTATGATACCTATTTTGAATTATTTCCAATCCGTGACAATAATGCACCAAGAAAGTACAGAATATGTGTACCTTTTTGTTAAAACTTTCCGCTTTGTTGAACCTCCAACTACCTAAACGTTAGAACTGCTTTGAAATTCAACCTATTTTAAACAGGAATCAGTAATTACTGTTCAAATATACACTCCCCCTCCGCAGCGATCCTCCATTCAAAAGAGCAAACGTTATCACGTCCTTATCACTTTGCATCTCGCGTCGTCCTCGCCGAGCGGCAATATTTTCCCTCCGTCAATAAAAGTTAATCCACTTCACCCGGCGGGATTACTATAATTTTTCCGCGCTCGCTACAAAGCGAAGCTCCTCCCCGCGACAGCGGCGCAATAAGGCGCTAAAGTCAAATCCCGCTAAAGCCCCCGGCTCCCCCACCCCCTCCCGCTGCAGCCTGCACAGCTATCTATCGGGACGGCAAATTACAGCGCCCGGCGCTCTCGTAATAGCGCGGAGGGGCGAAGTTTATTTCGATTTATTGCGCCGTTCCTCCGCGCCGAGCTGCCACATTCGCGCAAACGCTACCGCCCCCGCGAAATCCGCGAGCTAGTGTACTTACGATAATGTACTGCCGGCGCATGCACCGCCGGCTGCGTACGCTACCTCGGCCTGGCGAAGGAGCAGCCTACGGAATTGTATTGCGCCGCCGAGGGATGCTACTCGTTCTGCTTTGATTTTTTAGAGGGCACTTTTTGGACTGGAGCCTCTGCTTTGCTGGGGTGTTCAGTTGCCAAAGGTGGGACGAGGGGAAGGGCGAAATTGTACTTGGATGATTAGAGCTGGAGGCAAAATTCTAGTTATTATACCGAATTGGAAGGCACGTTGTGAAATCGATTAGCTGGAGAAAATTACAGCTTATTATACTAAATGCTCAAATACTCAAGTAGCAGGTACGTTCTGAACTGTTCCGTAGGTATGCATTTATGTGAAAATTCAATAACCACCATATTAAAGTGTGATTTTTATATAATTTTTACTATTAATATTGTCATCAATTAATTTATAATCTATGCTGTACATCATTTTGCTAAATAACATTGGGATAATTACTAGTAAACCTCGCCATATCCGGCTCCATTTTGCAGCGCCATTATCAACCGCCTCCCCTCGGGGATTTTATGTTTACATTATGCCAGCGTCAGTATGTTAGAAAATAATTGCTGTCAATTTCAACAAGCCAGTAATTCGAGCTTTTAATCAACCACAAATACGCAGCATAATACTCATTTCATTTATAAATGGTTATCATTTATAAATGGTATCATTTGATAAAATGGATAAAAAAAAAATGCCCGCGTCTCCGATGCGATTACTTTCCATTTCCGCAAAAATTTGCTGCATTTAAATCATTTCTGCAGCGAATAAGCCCCATTGATTTCCATCTTCACGGCACGGACCATTACCCTATAACCCTTCATTTGCCAGTCCAACCAGCCGCGACCATAAGTCCCAAAGGACAGGATACACCCCATTACCCCCGGGACACTCGAAAAACCCGTTCTTCTCTCAAGCTACAGAAACAATTCGGAAACGGAATCGATCGTCCCGCCAAAGCAGGCGTCGTATTCGAGAAGCAAAACGCAGAAAGAATGAGAGAGAGAGAGAGAGAGAGGATGGGCCGGTGCAGCGAGCGAGCTCACGAGAGCTGGCTGGCTGGCGCGAGGCGGAGCTGCCGCGTCTGTCCCGGATAATTGATCGTTCGAATGTGCGCGCACGTGCGACCAAGTGCTCTCGGGCCTGGCCTCGGCCCTCCTGCGCACGGACGCACAGATCGTTACGCGAGGACGGCGAGCGCGCGCCTCGGCCCTCTGTGCCCGCGCGCGCTTAATCCGGCTTCACTCCCTTCGGTAATTAATGATCAAAGACTTCGCCGGCGAGCCGAGAGCGCTCAAAGCGAAGAAATTCGCCGTACGGAGAAGCCGATGGGATTACCCGACATTTTTAGGGGTACGGAGCTGTTTGGATCGACAAATACGAGTATTTATAGATGCCGTTGCCGTGTTGCTTCTTGGAAGGATGCATACCTGCGACGATTGGTTGGATCTCATTTGGTAGATCGCAAAGTTAAATAATATTGACATTCTAATCAGAGTTTCGTCAGAGGATAATTGTGTCTTTAAACAAAGGGATACAAAGATAATTGTGCACCCGTACACTCCCTCGAAAATTTCGTAATTTCAAGTTTCACCTTCCATTAATTAAACGGCAAAAGCCAGATTAAATTACAAATTAATTACGAAAAATAAATATTAAATACGCGCGGCGCAGAACTCAAAATACCGAAAAGGTATTACGTTTACCACCCCTTAACAAAAATGCCCAGTCGACGCGCAATTTCACGTCTAATTAAAAAAATAATCCAGCTTTTCCGCGCTCGACGAGCTTCTCCCGTGAAATATCCTCGAAGCGGCGTGAATTTTCGGACAGCCGGCGCAATACACAGTATACCTCGCCCCCGCTGACTTATCTTGAGAGTATATCTATACAAGTACGGCAAATACACCGTTCGCGGGTCGAAGCGCGAGCACGCTCTATCGAAACGCGATCGTGGCGGCGAGTGCACGCGAATTCATGAACCGAAAATTGAATTCAGCGCTGCGAGTGACGGCCGTCACAGAAGAAGCCTGCAGGCTCACGCTGGAGGAGATAGGCGGACCAGACCCGTGTAAAAATATTAGTGTGGCGAAAGTCTAGGGTAGGTCTGGCTCAAAAAGTGTGGCATAAGTCTGGTGTAAGTCTCGCAGAAATCTGGCTACGGCCACTATCCCGGACTTGTTTCAAAATCCGGGAAAATTCGTGTCGCGCTTTTCTGGTTACATTATCATAATCACTGGACTAAGGGAGGTTCTAACGTGCACGTTTTTTTTAGGTGCTTTTGAAAAATAATAAAATTATTGCGTTTTAGATTTTTCAGTATTTCACTTTGCGCAAGAACTCTAAAATTTTCTATTAAATATTTGCATTGATTCAATACTACGAATATATAGTACTACGAATAGTACTACGAATTTCCCAACTCTACAGGCTTCTCGGTCCTAATGGTTATAAATTCTGTGTATTTAGACATTGAAGCGCTTAACCCTTCCCGCTATTACTCCGCACAATATGGTAATTTGAGCGGCACACAGATTAAACGCCATTGATAACGACTATTGATTCCTTGAAGAACAGGATGTAGTTACTTAGCGAGACTGGCAGAAACTCGCGAGCCGTACAAATGCCGCAGAGGAGCTAACATCACCGCACCGCTAAAACCCAGCAATAAACTATGATCCTTCGCACACAATCGCCCCCCAAGAACGCGAGCAATTTAAAGAAGTATACCCGGAAAGCGGGAGCGAATAAATAAAAGCCAGATATTAAGTGGGCTGCTATTAAAATAATAAATACAATGGGCAAATGAGACGGCTCGCGATTTATCCACGACGAACGAGGCGTCCATAAATTACCGGCGTACATCCCGGCATCCGGCGAGTACCGTTGCCAAGTCGCTGCTTTTCGCGTCGCGACGCGGCGCATGCGCCCCGACGCCCCTCGAAAGCTCAACGTTTTAGCCAACTGACCGAATGCTGAATTATGCATCCGCTGATGTTGAACACTTTCCCGATGAATTATTTCGGGTCGGCGGACTCTCCGAGAGGGGTAAAAAAGAAAATCGATGAAACTTTAACGACGATTCCGCGCCGCCAGTTGCCGAATTGCTTTCGCGCGAAAAAACAATACAGAGCTCGGAGATTTCTATTCTATTATATCTGCGGAGCCTCTGGCGAATGCATGAAGCGGGAATCTTGCATGAGCTTATCTTTTGTGAACGAGGATATAGTGGCATCAAACAGTGAATGATTGATGAGTTTCATACCTGGTCGATGAACTTTTGCCATCATCCTTCTATATAATAGTAAAATGACGAATTAAAATAGTACTTTATTGATAATTTAAGAAAATAGAATTTTTATTAGCTTTAAAGTCACGATTTTAACAATAAAGAATGAAACGGTTTAAAAATGAATACAAAATGAAACGGCATACGAAGTAGAATATAATGGCATCATTAGTTTTAAAGCTATTGAGTGTGAATCGATACTCATATCTTTTGCTTAAAATGTACCTATTCACGATGATTGTAAACTGAATATAATAGAATTGTATAAGGGAATTATTATGCACAATTTAATAAGTGAAGTCGAAAGTCTATCTAATTTTTGTTTTTAATTATAGGATTGAGATATTTCAATCGAACAACAACCATTTTAAAGAGCATAAAAATACCTATAATTTCAGAGAAAAAAAGTTATTTTCGCTCGTATGGTTCTTTTGCTTTTAATGAAAACGTGTTTTTTGTTAAAAAGCTTATAATTCTTAATTTAAATTATCGACTGCTCTGAAAAGATAACAAATTTTTTTTGCTGTTCATTAAATTCTAAAATGGACATAGAAAAATAAAAATAATAATACAAAAATAAATATTACATTAAATATATCAAAATAATAACAACATAATTTCAAACTATTCTATATTTAATGAACTATTTATTTTTGTATTATTAGTTTTATTTTTCTATGTTCATTTTAGAAGTTAATAAACAGCAAAAAAAATTTTTTTATTGGAATATTTGAAGTCCTAAAAACAGAATTTTTGAAACTCTATGCTCAAAGTTCGATTTTTCGCGAAAGCCTGAATAAAAATGCATGCGCTAAATGAAGCTTTGTCCAAGTTGTATAAAAAAATAATGTTTAATACAAGAGCATAAAGGTGAGTTTAACCTGGTGTTACCTTTTCACAATATCTTCTTTTTGAAAAAAATTGAATATTCTCTAGCAAATATTAGCCAAAGAAAAGTAATTTTTTGTATTTTATTTGAACTATATAACTAAAACTAATGCAAACAATCATAATAAAATAATAACAATAAAAATATAACTGTACTATATATATATATGATCACGATACCATATATAATTTAAAATCGTTATAAAACAAAAACTAGTACATGAATTTTAAAAATTCTTTTTAATTTTGAAAATATAATTAAAGACGAAAAAAGTAATTGGTCGATCATTGAAAAAGACCGATTATTCACTAAAATACCGCTATTCAAAAAATTGAAAAAAAAATAAATAAAACTTAATATCTTTGGAATTAATAAGTTTCATAAGCAAAAAAACTATACAGCTCGGAACATACAAAAGATCTACCTTTTCCCACAATTTCTGGTCAATTAAAGCCTTTTTACTCCTGTAATCGGTGGACATAGAAAACACATTTTTTTCAGTTTTCAGCTTTTTATTCAAATACTAATTGATAAAATGATTTGAAATTTTTACAGATTATAGTTCTATATATTCTTAATTACCAAAATCTTTTCAGAGCAGTTGATAATTTAAATTAAGAATTATAAGCTTTTTAACAAAAAACACGTTTTCATTAAAAGCAAAAGAACCATAGAGAGAATAACTTTTTTTCTCTGAAATTATAGGTATTTTTATGCTCTTTAAAATGGTTGTTGTTCGATTAAAATATCTTAATCCTATAATTAAAAAAAAAGTAAAATTAAATTTTTCGAAAATCGCAAATTTGCGATAAAACGGAAACAAAGGAGCTAAGCAAAAAAAGATTTTTTTGCCGCCATCACAAAAAATAAACAAAAAAAATGAGCCGAATTCCTACTGAAAATGAGCCGATTTTCTACTGAAAATCCGTTCAGTAGAAGTTGACATCCAGGCATATACATACAGACATGCACACATACAGACACACATACACGCATATATCAATACAGGCACTTTTCAAAACCCATTTATTCTTGTTCCTAAATAAAACAAATATTTTAAAAAGTAAGCTCATACAGTAAACACTGAATGTTTAGTGTTAGTCAAAATAGCCATCAAAAATATAGTATATTTTAATCAAATGGGCCCAAACTGTACTCTGTAGGCCCATTTGATCCAGAGATATCGCTATTTTAAATTTTTTGCATTGGCGTAAACTCCAGAATGAACCGATAGATGAATTTTCATCTAACAGGGCTTAAAATCTTTGTTTTTAATGTCATATAGAGTTTATGCATTTTTTTTGTTACATTTTTTTGGTTTAGTATTTTTAAATTAAGAAAAATTGAGATAATTGAGAAAATTTGTTAAAAATGTACAGTTTTTCAGTTTTTTTTAATTTAAAAATAGTAAACCAAAAAAATTTAATAAAAAAAATGCATAAGCTCTAAATGACATTAAAAACAAAGATTTTAAGCCCTGTTAGATGAAAATTCATCTATCGGAGTTTACGCCAAACTCTTAAATATTATAAGTTTCAGGAAAGCATTTTAAAAAAAATGTTTAATAACTTACATTTCTGTTGAAGTAAATAACTGCACCTTTCCAAAAATGTATTATCATTGTGCTTCCTCTGTACTCTAAAAACTTGGATAGCTGGCCTGAAACATAAAAAAGTTGTTCTTTTAGCTTGACAGCTTTAATATTATTG
>JAWWEM010046620.1:0-12531 GCA_035582935.1 Ormyrus thymus
GCGGCAGGCGACCTCTCGCGGAACGTTTTTTCTTGTCTAAACGATGTGTTGACTTTGGCAGTACCTGACGCTACTACTACATGTAATCATGAGAATGAAGCTTCTCATATAATTTTAAGTAAAATAACAAAATATTAAAAATCTCAGTTTACCCTGCGTCATGGGTACATTGCACTGTCATTCCAAATAAATTGAGTTCTGTTATTCAAATTATCGTTATTGTAATATACCTAGACATTATTTACGATACCTGTTTAAACTCAAATATTTTATAGAATAAATACATTTTGTCTTCCACGATCTTCATTGTATAATAAAATATTTTTATATCCGCAAGTATAAGATCATAAACAATTATATTAAAAAAAACTGAATAAAATGCCATTTTAATCTAACTAAAGCTTTCAGTCCACAATTCGTTTTTTCTTTTTTTGCCCAAACGCGGAAATAGATGCAGTCGAAAAAGTCCAACATTGCATTTAAATGAAGTGGATTCGTCTCCCTTTCAGCTTGCCCATCTACCCCGGAGCAATGTCAATTCAGCTCTTGATAGTTTCAGTTTTTGATTAGTCGATATAGGCAGAAATTTAATGTTGCCCATGACGACGCAGCCACTCGCGCACTTTACCCCCCGTCCACTTGTTTAATTTTCGACAGCGGAGGCGTCATCGCAACGCGCGCGCGCGCACCCTTTCCGATTCTTTTGTTCGAGCGCTCTCGGCCGACCGCTAGTAAACATCAAGTGAAAAATCACGTACGCGAGGGAGAGAGGAAAAGCTGAAAAATATTTCGGAGCGGCCGAAAAAGAGAGGAGTCCGAGGCGAAAATATTGCCAAGGTGTCAGGCGTTTCCGCGCCGGCATAACTCGGACGTCAAGCTCTTCTGTATCTGCTCTTTTGAGCTCCTGACGCTTTCGCTCGACTAATCCTTGGCCGCGTGTTGCGGGCAATATGACGAATATGTAATGCACGTCGTTATTCAGGCTTATGCGCTAACTTGACGTTCTGGCGGTCGGTGTTGCTTTCGTAAGTACGCCTGGGCTTGCTTACGCTGGCGTTTACGCGCGGGGCTTTTTGTTTTAGTGTGAAAATTAATCAAGGATTCATGGTTGCGGGGCGTGTTTCGTCGGTAAAAGTATTATAAAACTTTTTTCTTTAAACTTCAATGCGGCTGCAAAAAATTAAATAAGTTTTCCTGGAAATTATTGGTTTACTATACGTAATCTAATTTTTATAACATGCTTTTACAAGTTGTTAAAACTAAATTAGACTGTTTTACGGTTTGCGGCAAGAAAAATTATTGGATATTTTTATTAAAAAATAATCCACAAACGTAGTTCATTTTCAGCAATTTTAAAACTTTTATCAATAAAATTAAAAATTGCTTTATGAAAACTATAAATATAAAACAAAAAAGGATTGTTATGAAAATGACTTATAAGTTTTGACTTCTTACGAAATATTTTTATTTTCTGGAAACTATTCGCTACTGCTGTCAAACCGCCCTTGATTTAAAACCAAAACAATTTTATCGGTTTTCTTGTTTGATAAAAAAGGATTTTTTAAATAAATTTTTATAACTAGTTTTTAGTTTTGACATAATTAAAGAAAATTTAAAAAAAATTTAATTACGATTAAGTTTTCATTTATGTAGCACTTCTCCCTAATTTTAAGCATTCTCTCGCAGAATACTCTTGAATGTTCTACATAACATCCCTTGTGTATGCTTTCTGATCTTTTAGGGGCACGCATCTGCATGCCAGCCTTAAATATTAGTGGTCTGTCAGAGCTTTATGTTAAGTAATTTCAAGAGTATGTTCACACAGTATACCAAATAAACTTAAATTTATGTATTGCTATCAAGGCTTTAGAAACAATTTAAACTTTTTATTTATAATAGTTTTTATTAAATATCAGAAGTGACATGTATTTCAAAAATTATTTTGATTAATATTAAAAATATATACTTTAATTCTAAATTCGTCATAGAACTGTTTATTTTCTAAACAAAATGTTCTACCGCTTTTTAAATAAAATATAAATATGCTTCAGCCAAACAAACATCAAAATACGCCTCCTGAAACCCAATTAAATTAAATCATTCCCAAAGATAAACCGAAGCGTTAACAATAGCATAAAGCACTGCACTGCTTTGAAATTGCAGCGAGTACGTTTCCCGTACTGAAAAATGCAGGCAACAGTTTAATTAAAGTTATTGCTCTCCGTATTCGCCGGCAAAGATAAGTATGCAAATAGGACAAGCATAGGTCCCGAGAGCACGAGCAGTCCCATTCCTCCCGTTCTACGTACGTCACGGATTTCGCGATCATAATCTCCACTTTCCTGCCGGCAGCTCTCTCTCTCTCTTTCTCTATCCTCGGCCCTCGGCGTTAATTTCGCGTTTGCGCGTCGACCGACATCATTGCCATGGATCTGAGCGCTCGCACGTATCTACGGGCTCGTTACGGAGGGCGCGACCTTGTTAGTGTTATTGTCATTACCGTTATTATCATTGCCCATTGAGTTCATTACGGCTGTCGAATATTCAGGCGCACCCGGAGCCGCAAAGTTCACATATCGATCCCTCCCTGATTCGGCCAGTCTTCATTAGCCGGCTGCGTGACGCTCGCTTCGATATCTATCTTGTCCTCTGGTTATACATACCGATACTTCATTCAAGTTCGTATGCTGTCGTTTCAAGTTTAAGTTGTAATTGATTTACAGGACAGGCGCTTTCATTGGTAGTTTTTATACTCAACAATTAAATTTAAGAATAGCTGCTGAAGCAAATTAAACTCACTGTTGGGTTGAACCATAAAGTGAGTGTGGGGTCCAATTTTTTGTAACTTCTTTGTTGATTTCTAATAAAAAATTAATTGGCAAAACAGGTACAAATGCCAATCTTACTAGAATACATTTGTGATCGACTCACCCAAACTAATTGTTTTTCGAATATAATTACAGAAGTATTTGTCATTTATAAAATTAGTAATTAATTTATTATTCAGTTTGATATTTTAATTAAATTATTTCAACAGGGAGTTTTAGTAGCTTCGTGTATAGACATCAAATTCATTTATTAAACGAATCCTGTTCCAAGAATAATCTCAATACATCAAAGCCATTTTCTTTCGAATATCATTTTATTAATTTCAACAATATTATACCAGTCATATAATATACATAATTAACTAAATTATTATTAGTAAATTAATTTTCAGACAAGTTTAGTGTCAGCTATAAAGCAAACTATTTAGGAAGACATTTTTCTAAATTTTCTCAACAAAATCTAATACGAGCTGTAAAAGTGTGAAAATTCTTTCTGCTACTAGCAATACGTCACTTCCCGCCCAACAAATATTCTGCGACCCTTAGAAACTGCACCGTTCGAAAGATCCTATCCTCGATATGAAAATGTGTTCATCTATTTGTATTGTTCCCCTTTTGCTCGGCCGTTCGAGCGACTTTTTTCTGCCCCTTATTTCATCGCTTCTCTTTCTCTCCCACCCCACCTCTGCGGGGAGGCGGAATCCTTCGTATCATGTGGACGCGCGCGTGACCGGGTTAACAACTTCTATATTCAAGTCGAATGATCCAAGCTGGCCGGAGCCTGAATTTCATATGGGACTGAATTTAATTTTAGTCGCGTGGACCGGCCATGTCACGTTTTTCCGGGCATAAAGCTGACTGTTTTCTCTCCTGGACGGACGCCGCTTCTTTTAATCAACAAAGCACATAAAATTTTCAGAAAAAGTAATTACCGTCCCTTGAGATTACGTAAAATACAAAGTTAATGAAATTGCGAGAAAAACTTATTCCGTTATGGAATATAAACGTTCCTCTTCTCTGATTACCATAAAGCGCTAAAGATGCAGCATTAAATTTTTCAATTATGAGATTCTCCCCCTTTAATTAATGGGGCAAATTATATTATTCAAATTATAAAAGCTGTTAAAAGCAGGTTTTTATCGTTAATGATTATTCATCATATGCAGTGATTATCAACACTTTTTTCTTCATCTAATTTTGCGTACTTTCCATAAATTTATTTTGTGATTTATAAGAAAATTTCACAAATTGTTCAGCGCGACTAACATTTTAAAATACATATTATTAACATTAAAATATTTTTAAGGGCTTTTAAAAACGAAGATAATATTTTATCGAAATTCAAAATTGGAAGAAACTTGAGAAGCATATTTTTACATTTTTGGTGCACAAAAGCAAAAGTTATTCATTAAAAATTCATTATTTTTATGCAAAGTAGAAGTCACCCACGAAATTCTTTTTCCAAATTTAATTACACGTGAGAAATGTCAGGTTGAAAAAATTCAATAATTAATACACAAACAAAGTAAAACAAACCACTCGTCACGGGACTTTTATCTCACCGAGCCGACATCTCATTACAGCCCAAAAAAGCGTGGGCAAAGGCCCGTATGCTCAAATTTACATAGCAGCTGACAAAAACGACGTCTGATGAGTGTGCTCGCGTACCTGTATGTGTGGAGAGAGCAGCCAGCGGCGGCAGCGAGAACGAGACAGAGAGAGGCCGAAAGAGAAGGCAGACGCGCCTGGCGTGATATATGTGTGGGCTAAATACCGTCTCCGTACGTTCGATGGAACGTCATTCGAAATTAGTGTTTGCCCTGCAGCTGAATCGGTATGCCTGGGAGCACGGAAGGGGAAAAGGCTTTGAGGATCCAGAGATCCAAGAATTCGTGTTTATTTAGCTCGGCTCAAAGAAGGACGGGAGACATTGCATGTGCCATTGATATTCTATATTAGTACAAGTTATCATACGCTTCAATTAATTCGAATCGGGTAAATTTTTTTACGCCATTTTAACCAGTATTTCAGATTTTTATTCTTTTTCCAAGAATCATCATACTGGATCATTTTTTATTCGTTAATTAATTAATTTAATATTTCAAATATTTGTTATTTTGAAACGTGGAAAATATTTACAGGAGTTATTACCGAATCGTGTTTTTATTCGTAAATTAATATAAAATATTTAACAAATTCGAAAAAAAGCAAAATAAATGTTTCGATATTATTCCAAGTATTTTTTGCATTCAACAAAACAGCAACGTTCAAAATGATATTCCAAAGTAATTTATTGCTCGTTGATTCTTTTTCACCCCATTCGCCGTGAAATATTAATACGCATCGTACATAAACCGGAAAAACGTTTTAAAAAAGCCGTAAATTCGGTTAGCCCGAAAATCCAATGCCTTGCAACCATTACTTCCCCGCGAGTTCGCGGCGAATGTTTTCTCTCCAAACTTTTAGCCGATATACATAGAAGAGCCGCATAGAATCGAAATCAGAAGCTCGGAGCTCGCCTGAAGGATATTCGTCGGAGCGACTTGCGCAGAGGTCCGGGGATATAGGCGCGCTATGCACACCGGATGCTCGCACAAATATTCTCGCTCGCTCGGTGTTTAGTTTTGCCAGCTCGGTCAATAGGGGCCGGCCCGGCCATTGTGTGGGCTCGCGCACACCGGCTCCAGGAGGACATGCCGGTCGACGTCATAACATTCCCGGCCGTCCCTTCGCAGGGCCCCGCCTTCGGCTAGATACACAAAATGCATTGAATTTCTCGCCTCGGCCTTACGCCGGGCTCTATCTCGCTCTTTCGGCGAGACTCTCGCTCAAACTGCAGCGCAATTCGGCCGGGGCCGAAGGGCGCTGCGAAGTTTTGCGAGACGGAAGACATTGCGACTATGTCTCGCTGATGGCGGGTCACTTCTCCAAACTGCATAGATTGCGGTAGTTTCGCGATGTTCGCGTGGTTACAAGATTGTCGCCCGGGTCGTAATTAAACTGCTGCTCAATTATTTTTAGCTTAGCGGTTCGTTGTAAACAGGTTTTTTGAATTGGTCTGTTAGTTTAGCTGCGTTTAAATGTACGTTTAAATATTTCAAAGAATTATTTTGATAATTTGAATGCTAAATTTTATGCAATGACGTTTGCAGGAATTTTGATTGCATCTCGCATGTGATTTCTCCATGTACTTGAATTTCAAATTTTTTCGCAAATTTAAATTCTAAACATTTTCAAGTAACTCGATCTAATAATTCTAGTGTAAAATAGACATTCTAGGTATTAAAATAAATTTTATATCAAATAGAGCAATATTAATATTAGAGTTTCAAAGTGTAATTTAATTATTTTTACTTTTAATTCTCTAAAACTAATTGCATTATTCGTTAAGAGGATAAAATAGTTTGAATGCATATTGCATAAACAATGAAACTTTACTGCGATTACATTAATATTAATGTTATTATTTTGAGTGATAAGTAACCACCATTCACTAAACGTGTTTAGTGAATAATGCGATTTCATCTACTCAAACTTTATCTAAGAAACTTTGGACGCCGAACGAGGTAGTCGAAAAGTTACAGCTACTTTACATTTATTCCCCGAGCTTAAAAATTGTAAAACCCGGCTTTCTCGCAGGAGCTCCGGATCTCGCAAACGATTCGCTTTTAAAATAAAAAAAGGGCCTCCATCTCAGATGAAGAACGAATGTGCGGGGGAGGGGGAGGGGAGGCATCAGAGAAAACGGATGTTCGAACGCTACACTCAGGCTCGTCTGGCAGACAGCAGCGGCCAAGGCAAAAGCGGAGAGAAAGAGAATAACGACGTTATAGCGGCCGCTCGTATACACGCACGTATGCCGCCCAGAGAAATGTTTCGCTTCACACCAAATAAAGCAGGAACAAGAGGGAAAGGCCAAGAGTGAGAGAGGGAAGCGAGTATTGCATAGCGAAGTATAAATTATTTCGTCGAGATTTATCGTGCAGCGGGGATTATACCGGTGCCGCGCGGGGCTTCAGAATTACATCGCAGCGGCGCCGTGCTACGTGGTACTTCCTTTCGAATTCCGCGTTCTTTATGACGAGCTTTCCATGTATCCGACGCATCTTCGGAATGCTTGCGAATCTCTTTCTTCCGCATTTCTCTTGGCTTTTTTTTTCTCGGGCGCGCGCTTTTTCTCCCGCTCGAGCGCGCCCACGGTGCATTTGTGATTTTACAGTTTCGCGCGAGGGTTTATAATATTTGCATCCTCCTTCGCGGAGGCGCTTCCCTTACACTCGGACGTATGGTGTCTTCTTCTCATTCATTTGCGAGAAGCGACGTGATTTTTTTTTTTTATTGTCGTGCGAATTCGTTGCGAGTCGATTTACCTACTTGGATGATGGACCTGGCATTTTTGTCTTACAAGAACTATAACTTTTATAGCTAACAGAAAGATAACCATGATGAGATTTGTTATTAAAAATTGTAATTTACTTATTATAATACAGCTACCGAACATTAAGTGATAAAGTCAGATTATAGTCAGCCGACAATTTGATCTTGTGTTATAACCAGATTAAAAAAAATTAAAACATAACACATATTTAAAATATAGTTAATTAAAATATGACACAAAAACGTAAAAGCTGCTTCTTCCAACTAAACATCAATTCCCTTCTAAATATAAATCAACCAATTTTTCAGTAAAGAAATGAAAACAAGAAATATTAACTCTAATTGATATTCTCACATCTCCTCTCCGATCCGCCCCTTCCATTTAAAGAAACCAACACCTTCCACCTTCACAGCTCGATCCCACTTTCTGTGCTTCTCATCGTCCGCGGTGAAGAGGCGGCTGAAGGAGCCGCGCTTGAACCTCCGAAGCCCCTCGGAAGCGCTCGTCGCAGGACTCTTGGCATCCACGACACGTCGCTCGTCAACGAGATATGCCATGCCGCGGGGGGTGTATATACGCCCGCGCGAGTCGTCAACGTCGTCGGGGGTAAAGAGCTCACCGCCACCGACTCCTGCATTGTGCCGCTTCTCTGGATATTCGCGAGCCCGTTAAGTGTCTCTGGGAAGATGTGCCAAAGGGATCTTTCCGACGGGAAGGGGAAAGAAAGGGGAGATAACGATGGTGCGGACAGCTTTGAGCCGATCATTTTTCGTCGGATTTCTGTATTGTCGTACTAGACTAAGGTGCAGCGATGCTGGTTCTATTTTCTAGTTGCTATGCGATTATCGTAAAACAAAGGTACGGGATTGCCGTTGCGTGGAACCGTCTTCTTTTAATGATGTCGTACATTAGACGTCTGGTACTTTATGTCGGTGCAGAATTTTTGATGAAAAGAATTTTATAATTTTTTTAAGTGTTAAATTGATTCGCTGTGATTAAACAAAAAAATTAAGTGACCCTATAGTTATTTTATATTTATTGTATCAAGATTATTTTATTACATAGTTTTTTCTAAAATAAGCTGTAAACATTTTAAATATTTCATCATTATCGTATTCTTTTTTACACAAAACATTCATTTTCGAGATCTTAATTCTGATGTCTATCTTATTCTAATAAATGGATGAATGCTGAAATCAATTCTGGTACTAACAGTAATTTGACGATTCAAAGGCGAGCGGGGTTCCAAGAAAGTACTAACCCCGACAGAGGGTATTTTTAAAGGAAGATTACTGTCACCACTGTCTTAGGTGTGAAGTATCCGGGCAAATTAAATCACAGCCACCGAGTGCGCTTCCGCTCCTTCTCTGTCTTCTTAAAACTCCTGAACCAGCAGTTTCCGGCTCCGTACTTGCGTAAGTTTGGAAATAGCGAGACTGACAGAGCAGCTTGCATGCGTGTTCGAGAGGAAGGAGACCGCAGGACATGGAAAGAGGAGAAAGAGAGAGAGAGCCAGACGAAGCTTTAAGGAAACGCGGCATTCGCAGGTAAGGCAGCAAATTACGAAAGTTGGGAGAAACGCCGAAGTTCTCTGCGCGAGCAGCGCAAAGCTCTACCCTCTGCCGTTGCGTTGTGCGCGACGGAACGACAGAAATTCGTTCCATCTCTTCTTCTGCAGGAGCTAGAGCGTCTTTTGGCGCAAATATAGCGCGTACCTATACGCAAGATCAAAAGCGAGACGCGCTTCCTCTCTCTCCCTCTTTCCTCGACTTTATCTGTATTTCCGGTCTGTTTGACTGCGCCCCTCCTTACCTTGCTTTCTTATTTTTCTGCTCTTTTCCCTTTCGTTTCGTTTTATTTTGATCGCGGGATGAGACCGAGTAATTTAAACGTTTTGCGCACAACGTACTTTTTTCCTTTTTGTTTTCAAGCGAAAAATACTGAATGAAAACTAGTCGAGTATTTACGATGAAATTAGAAATTTTTGTGAAACGGTACATTATGTTGTAAACACTTAATTTATAATATTGTGGAAATAACCGCATAATTTCAAAGTTTATCTTTGCGGGTTTTAAATTAGATGCAACTGTTTATCTAAATTTTGAAAGTCATGGTTTTTAAACACGTTTTTTCCAATACATTACTGATTAAGTTTGATGTCTACGAATTTTTTAAGTTTCGTTTACAATTCCAAGGCGGATAAGTAAACATTAATTATCTTTCTCCAATTTTCTGCAGTAATAGAATTTATAATTTTAATTTAAAGAAATATTTAATAGCAAACAACCACTCAATGTGTATGATACAAAATACAAACATTAATATTCCTTAGCGATAATCAAAAGAAGTCTAATTCTCGTAAAGAGACCTCTTATTTTCCGAAATGGGAAGATGCATTGAAAATGCGAAAAGTGCCTTCCCTGTTGAAAAGATCTTATAAAGTCTGACAAAAACCCATTAATTCGGGTACAAAAACACATATTGAACCCTATAAATTCAAACGTAAACAAACTTTTATAAGGATTTCTTGAGTACACAAACAAAAATCTTATAAAGGCTGATAAAATCCTATTGATTCGGATGCAAATACACACATTAAACACTATAAAATTATTCTATAAGAATTTTTCAATAGGATTAACACTTTATCGAAGTAATAAAAAGTTGGAAAGAGCTATGTAAATGAAATGTATGTTGAACCGCAAGTCGTTTCTCGTTCGAATTTGTAGATTTTTCTTAGCCCAGTGTACTACTTGAAAAATAAAAAGAAGTAACAAACTTTGATAGACTCAATTTTGATTCTATACCGAAGATGTCGAAAGTTTTTTCATCGAATTATACTGCAATTTAAGATTAAAAAAATTTCGTACCCATCAAAGTATCAAGGAGCTTGGGAGCGCCGCCATGTAAGTCATACGACTGCAACCTTATATAGATCTAAAGTGCTATCTACATTGTTTTTGAAACACGGCTATTTAATTTATAGTATTATAATATAAATATTTTCGCCGCTGTATTAAGACGGTTGTCATGGCAAAGATTAGCAATTGTGATGAGTCACAAGGAGGTAATCCGCCGCCAGGCCTTTTTACTGTGCGAAAGAAATTTGCTTATTTCTAACGCACAGCTGTTCTGTTATTTTATTGTTGCATGGTGTACGAGGAGGAAACGGGGCGGTCAGTCGTCCCGCACCGAGCAACGAGAACCCCGGCGGTCGCAAGAGAATTTTGTATTAAGAAAATATATTTTAAATGTTAGCGCCCGCTAGCGAGCGGAGACGAGTTCGTGGCGCAGCGCGAGCGCCGAACATGAGTGAGAGAGAGAGAGAGAGAGAGAGTGAGAGTTTAGGCGCGCACGAGGGCAGAAAATGTATTGCGGCGGCCCCGTTACGAACTTGCGACTTAAATTTTGTGTATAAAAGATTATTTAGAATTTACTGAGATTGTATATTGAGACAAGTTAGGTTGCGAGGGGGGAAAAAGACCTTTAGAGTAGAGAGAGTGAGTGAGAGAGAGAGAGAGTTCACGTGGCGACCGGCAGGCAGCGGCCGGCCTGCTATTGGGCCAATGCCAGACGGAGCACGGTGATTGGCCGGCGGCCGGCCGGTCAGAGCTGGCCGCCGAAATTCGGCGGGCCAGTCGAGAGTATCCCGGACCACCGAACCGAGCGGACGTGAGCGTGTGATCTTCCAAGAGAGAAGTGAACCCCGGGCCACCGAACTGAGTGGACGTGAGTGCGAGTGACAGCGAGAGTGAAGAACAAAGAGCAGAGTATCGTGCGTGAGTTCTCGTGAGTGCAGTGGAGAGTAGCAGCCTGGAGACGACCTCCATCAGCAGCGAGAGAGAGAGAGACATCAGCAGCCAACCTGGACGAGAGGAAGGTCTGCCAGAAGCTAGAGAGAGAGGAGGTAGAGAGCAGAGAGAGAGAGAGAGAGGAAGCACCGCGACCGCCAACTGTCCAGCCTCGCAGGAACGAGTAGCCGCAACCTCCGCTGGAAGGAAAAGTAAGCTCAGGTTTGCGTTTAGCTTAGCGTGCGCTTTGGTGACCGCGTTCGCGGAGTTTTATAGAGAGAAAGAGCGAGTAGAAAAGTGTGGGAGTTCAGTGAGCGTGCGAGCTCCTGCTCCAAAGAGGAAAAGCGGTGTAGGGAAAATCGTGCGAGAGTCAGTCGAGCTTCACAGCTCCTGCTCCAGGAGAAGATTTGGAGAGTGAGGTAGAGTGCGTGCGAAAGAGAACGAGTCAGTTGAGCTTCTCAGCTCCTGCTCTTAGAAAACGTAGCGTATTAAGTAAAGCGCGTGCGAGAAATAGAAGAGAAAGAGGCAGTCGAGCTTCTCAGCTCCTGCTCTAAGCGAAAGTGTGTGTGTAACGTAGAGTGTGCGAGAAAAGGGAGAGTCAGTCGAGCTAGCGAGAAATCGCTCAGCTCCTGCTCTTCGCAAGCGCGGGTAAATTTGTAGTGCGAGAGAAAAGTAGTTAGAGTTTCGCGGTAAACAAATTCGTCGCTTCCCGAGACGGATTAGCTAGACGGGATCTCCTTTTGCGAGAAGAAATCCGATATAGAGACTAGCGAGCGAGCGATAAAGATAATTGTGTATTTTTCTATTATTTATTTCAATAAATAAATTTGTGCCCGTGGTACAAGAAAAACCAAAAGCTAGTGTGTAGTTATTTGTAAAAATTATACCACTTCACACAATTGCTATTCGTTTCCATAGCAATTAATAGGTAACCTAATTTTTTTTTAAATTAGTACTAAAACCTAATGCCATGTTATGCTCATAAGAAACATTATAGAGTCTTTATTGAACACCGCGGGGCGGTTGCCACAAGACCCAGCTCCGGCGGAAAAGTATTTGTAAAGTACCGTAATTCTTGACAATAATATTAGCGTCGCACGGGACGGTCGCCCTCAGGCCCTGCTCCCGTGGATTGCTATCCGTTCGCTCACAATACTTATAAAATCGAGGACTTACCCTCGAGCTGAGTTAACGCTCGTCCTCACACACACACACACACAACACACACACTACACACTTGCTGTTGAGAGTTCTCCGGGAGCGGTGCTCGACAGGAGAAACACCACCGCGTCGACGACGGAGTTGACGGGGAGCTCGAGGCCTCCTTGCCTTGGCTCACCCGTACGATCCGCTGCTGCAGCCGCTCCGAAGTTGGTCGCGCGGATGATGGTGACTTGGAGAGCTGGAGCCGGTGAGTCGTTAAAATAATATACCGCTAATAGTTGAGAAGTTGTAAGTTAAGGTGGTTCTATAGTTTTTCGACATATTCAAGAAATTATTAAGACTTTGCAAGTACGTAGTATAAAGTACGTAA
>JAWWEM010046642.1:0-12528 GCA_035582935.1 Ormyrus thymus
CACGCATTACTATATAATATAGTAATTTTTATTACATGATGTATTAAATTTTCTTACGACATTTTTCTCAGTGTAAATATGAAAACGTGAAAGCTTTTAATGGATCAAGTTTGAAATTAAAAGAAAGTCTTTCTTCTTGATCGGACCTATAACTTTTTAAATATCTCCATTCAAGAACTTGTAAAGAAAGGTATCTATCCCCAGTGTAAGAAACAAAATATTTGAGTTGTAATACGCGCATATTCATTTTTTACCGTACAGTACATGAATTTTAATATAACAATGCAATCATAATGTTACCTATAAATTTTGTTAAGCAAAAGAAAATATTAAGTTTTTTTATAAGAATAACATTTTTTTCTACTCGTAATAAGTGTATACACAATTAATTTATAAAAAAAAGAACCGTTATATAAAAGATTTGTAAAACAATGTTAATTGAATAAGTATTTAAAATTTAATTACTTACTTTTTGAAACTTTTTATAATTTTAACTTTATTATATAATTATTATGTGATGTTTTTGAAACATAATTTGTGAATGTCTTTCTTTTAATTAAAGAAAGTACAGCACACATGAGTACGGTACATGCATTGTGGTCACGTATTGCAGTAATTTATTCTTCTATCTTCATCTCTGAGATAAAAAACATAAAAATTATGAACTCTCTAAGTAGTTCCCATAAATAAAGTGAAAATCTGATTTCTTTAATAAAATTCATATTTCACAGGAGTAAGTACAAGAATAAAGTAAACATACAAGAAATTTTATCTTGAAACTGTAAACAGAAAACTACTTCTCTTCATTATAAAAATATTTCAAACTTTTTTATGCCGAAATTGAAAATGAGTTTCGATTTATTAAACGTTTAATTTATGCACTTATTACAGAATAGTTACCGAAACAAAAATTAATTACAAGACACTCTCCAATGTGACTCGGAACATCCGAAAAATGAAAACATTGCCAACATCGGTAACCGACTCTCTCCTCTCTCGCCACGACAAAGTGTTGGTGCAACACAATGCGCGAGTCGAAGGTCTTTAGTACGCATTTAGAAGTCTCCCTTCGTCCCTTCACTCCGCGTCTAACGAAACCTCTAAAAATACTCCCTCCACTCTCCGTCTCTCTCTCTCTCTCTCTGGCCGGCTTCAAAAAATGCGCATGATGTATGCGCACATACGCTTACTCGGATTACCTGGCGCGCTCGCACGGGAAAAAAAGCCTGGCACTTTGTACTCGGGTTTCGCCCTCGCATCATCGCCGCATACTTCCACCGCTCTCTGCGGTTAGCCCTTTCAGCGTAGGTACACGCATGCTCTCGCGGACCTTTTCACTTAGGCGCTCGCGGAGCCGTAAAAACGAGCAAACGCCGCTGAGAAGAAACGAGGCGAGGAGGGAGGCTGGAGGAAGTGAGTGCGCGTGTGGGAGAGCCGCCGCGAGGAGCAAAAAAGGCGCCGGGGAGAGGGAGGAAATTGGGACGGGGCTCGAGTGTAAGGCCGATAGATTGGTTTTGGTGCGCGGAGCACCCCGCCACTTAGCTTTCATGGCTGCGGGGGGAAGCGACGAAGGGAAGGTCGCCCGACGGTTTAAAGTCGCGCGTGTTTTCTTTCTTTCAGAAAATGTTGATTTAGTA
Source organism: Ormyrus thymus (assembly GCA_035582935.1). Taxonomy (NCBI): domain Eukaryota; kingdom Metazoa; phylum Arthropoda; class Insecta; order Hymenoptera; family Ormyridae; genus Ormyrus; species Ormyrus thymus. The sequence goes on from JAWWEM010046642.1 coordinate 1,638, forward strand.
CCGAAGAAAGTTGTCTGACAACCCTTTTCTTTTAGAAACAAACAATGTGAGGATAGAAGTAGTTCATTTGAAACATTTATTTTCATATTTATTTATATAGAGAGAGGTAGAAACTTTTTTTGGTAAAGAATTTTTTCATAGTAAAAACTATAAATGGATATTTTTATGTTTACATTTCAAAGATGGATTTTTGAATTGAAGTTCTCAAGCATTAAATTTCACAGTTTCTGTCTGCTTTTAACTCGGAAGAGAAGAAAACAATTTAACTTCTCTAGAGAAAACGTTTGTGCGAACTGAAATCGTGTAATTAAATTTCTATTTTGCCAAAATGTCACTCCATTCTTTTCAAGAAATATGTTTTACCTCTGAATTTATTATACCTAGTAACTTTAATTGCTTAGCCTTTCACGAAAACAGAAAATTAATGAAGGAGCGCAGGACTAAAAAAGAAGTTAAAAGGGTGGAATAAAGAAATATAAGAGCGAGAGCAAAACGAGGCAGGGCGTACGAAAGGAAAGGAATGATAAAGGAAGAAAATGAGCGAGGAAACAAGAGGCAAGGGGATCGAGAGAGTTGGTTTTGCGTCAAGACCTTTCTCCCTCGCTGAGTGAAAGAGAGAGAAAAAATCGTAAATTTCTCTGCTTTCCATTCGTTAAGCCAATGCGCCGCATTGTGCCGCCTCTCTCTCTCTCTCTCTCCCTCACACTCTCGTAGCCGCCGCTTATCCGACGTTTCATTCGAGCCGACAAAGAGTCAGCCAGACGCCGAGGGTAAAAAACAAGCCGGAGGAAGAAGAATAGCGCCTCCCGATACAAACGAAGTGCGATGAAGATCGAGCGAGCATCTAAAAATAATTGAGCCGCCGGGACGAGGCCAGGAGTCGTGGGTGTCGGGAGATATTGGAAAAGGGTTTTCTTACGGCGGGATATCTGTGAACTTTGACAAGTAGCGTGAAATTTTTCATTTCCAGGCCCTAAGATGAGTGTTAGTCTGGAGAGTAAATTAGGAGAGTCCGCGCGGTTGTTTTTAAGGCCTCACTTTCACGCTTCGTTAGCTGCGAAATGCTCGAGTTAGTATCAACTTAAATAATAGCACTCGCGAGAGACTGTATAAAAAGGTATTTATTCAGTTTGAGACGCAAGGAGTGGTTGCTTTTTATTCTTCGAAAACGTAAAAATTGCATTCAATAATTTACGTTTGTCTTGAGTTTAACAATTAAATATATATTTTGAAACACATATTGTCGGAGTGCTCGTTTACTCATGTCTAAAGTTACCAATGACAAATGCACCGCGACTCTAAATTTATCTCGTACACATCCACTTAATTTTCCTCCCCATAAGCGGCCCGCAAGCGGTCGATTCTGATTAATCGGCCGCTCCGAGGAACATTGTCCACCTATTACGAAAGCCGCGGCGCTGCACCGTAAAACAAGAAAGGAAATTCCAAAAAAAGACTCCCAAGTCCCAAAGTTTACGGGACCCGCCGTATCATAAAGCATCGAGAACAGGAATCGGAAGAAGGTGCGAGCGATGAAAGCCGATAGACGATCTCGCGATCGGGCTCAAAAACCGAGCCAGAGAGATAAAGACTAGCCGGAGAGATTCGGATTCCCTTTTTTCTCTCTCCCTCTCTCCTCTCTTCTCTTTCTCGGAATCCGAGCGGCGCACGCAGCGCGCATTGTGTACCTGGGCAAAGCGAGAGGTCCCGTACTAACAAATTGCGTGCTCCGGCCCTAACCGTTTTAACGAGGACCCCCTCCCTTCCCCCAGCCGAGGGTCGCTCACGGTAATGACCGCTTGCTTTTCGAGTGGGCGAGAGAGCGTGTACGCACCGAAAGAAAGAGGAGGGCTCCCTCCCTACCTCTTTCTCTCTCTCTCTCTCTCTCTCGGTGCCGCCGCCGTGCACGCTGAGAAAACGTCCCCGGAACGCGGATGCGAGGAGAGGAAAGCCTCGAGTGACCACCTGCGATGGGCGCCGCTGTATTTTCGAGTGTTTAGAGCCCCTCTTTTTAGATGAAAGGAGCGGCTTGGGGGCGGGGTTATTTACTCGACTACATTATGTCCGGGGAGATTCGTGTGATACGGTTTGGATTTTCATTTTTCTTTGATTCGGAGTAAGTTTGTTTTATAATGGATTTTAAAAATTTAAGCATCGTATGGGAATTAAATTAAGTGCCTTCTAAATAGGTAAAGTGAATGATAGAATTTGCACATTACGCATCGTAACAGAGCTGAATCCTACTTGGATTTCGTGAGTAAGCTGTTTACTTAAAATTGATAGAGTTATTTAAGCTATAAGACTCGAAATTTATATTTACTTTCTAATATTGTATGGGGACATCTAATGATAACTTGAATTTCTACATTCTTGTAATGTACGTCTTTATTTTGAAATGTAAAATTACTTATAGATTATGGTAATTTTTGACGACGTGACATCAAAGAATTCATTTTTATTCACACTAAATTTTATGTTATGAAGTATTTTGAATTAACTTAGAATCACATTTAAATGAAAGTTATTTGTATAAATAATCAGATTTTTGAAAGTTTACTACCTTTAATCAGTTAAAATAGGCCATTTAATATTATTTTATAAGGACTATCACAGTTTTATTGGGTTGAAAAAAAATTTTAGGAACTAACCACTTTGCGCAAAGTTAATTAATCGAGTTAAAATCATTAAGAAAATTAAAGAATCACTTAAAGTACTCAATGATTCCCAGAAAATGTTAATTGGAAAATGAACTTTAACGAAATCGAAATCAATTGCTATTAAACTGGAGTGGTGAATGTCATGCCATTTTTTATAGCTTCTCAACCCAGCAGTTAAAAGCTGCCACGTAAAAAACCAAGCACAAAGAACACTATAACTGTACATAGACATTCAACATTTTATCTATAAAAATAAATCTAAACGGTAGTAAATTGTTTTCCAGCCTCTCAACAGCCTTTTATTAACTAATCAGTCACTCTTAGAACGACGACGCCAGTCATCACGCACCGATTGACTTGTAAGCCGTTTAACCTTCCCAACCAACACTTTCGCACTCACACCATAAAGATCGATCTCTTTTTCTCTTCCCGACACCTCGACCTTGGAGCAATTAATCGCCTCGGCGTGCAGCGACCGACTTAATTGATACACCCACGCTGGTAAACACTTCATTGCGCAAAAGAGGCAGCCGCTGCCGTATAATAATTAGGACTCGATCTCAGACGCGGCGGAGAGCAAAGCGGTCCGATAAATTTTTGGAAACGCCGCGCGACGCTCGTCGCGGGAAACGAGTCGCCGCGCTCGTTTAGCATTCGTGGCTTTTTTTCATTGAACTATCCGAGGATAAGTTATTTCTTGGCAGCCTTCGGAGGAAGTTGTAAATTTGACAAATTACGGAGCGTGAAATGCTGGTGTTCCACGCGTGTTTAGAGGAGGTACTGAATGGTGGATTTATTTTGGTATTTCAAGAATTTTCCTAGTTTTTCAGAAATTTATTCATTAGAAAGCTTCAAAAATGATAATTTTTCAATTCATATTACAAATGTGAACTGTTGGATTCACAAATTTTGTATTATGAACGAAAATTTGTAAGGCGTGTCACGAATATGATCACTGATTTGATTAAGATATTTTCGAAAATTGTTTTAACTGCTTCTTAATGAATTTGACAGCGATTACTGTTTCAAAGCTATTATCAAGTGTCACGGGATGAAGCATAAATAAAATTAAGAAAACATAATTCGAAATCCTAAAAATCTTACTTCAGCCAAGAGTATATTCTAGATCGCAATAAATGTCACGGCGCTTGATAGCTTCTCTCGCAGCACCATAAGGCCACGAAAAAGAAGTAGCAAGAAATTATCTCCGCACTTCTCTCCGCTCAAATTAAAACTGAAATCACATTATAATTAGCCATTGATTTGACGAGCAAATTTACGGCTAATGCCGCCGCCGGTAAATTTCAATTTTTCTTCCTACTTTACATATAAACGTCAGAGGCAGCAAACAAAGCTACCACGGCGTCCCGTGTCACTTGCGTATATACGTATCCGTTCTCTTTTAATGATCACTAAAACGAAAGTAGGAATATCGTAAATTCAGAGGCTTTAAACACCACGGAGAATGTATTTACATAAGAATGACTTTAAAACTCCCGACGGATTTTTACGATCGGGGGATATCTTTTGCGGCTGCGTCCAAAGATTTCCGGAGAAATGTCCTCGCGGTAAAATTCTACGCTTGAGTTTCTTCTCTGAAATAGGAAAGATTCGTTTAGATTTTACGTATGTTGACAGATATGTACTAGTTTTAATTCAATGCGAGATCGTAAAACCGTAACCAGAAGTTCTTCTCATGTGAATATATATGTGTGAGTTAATTAGAGTGAATAACATATAGATTGTTAAGCTTGACAATTTCCATTTTTTCAGTAAGTTATGAATTCAAAGAAGCATAAAAAACTTTATTATTCATTGAAATCATTAAAATAAACTTTCTATGTAAATTAAGAAATTAATGTCTTTTTTCATAATAAGGGTCTTTAATAACAAAATTTATGTAAGAGCATTAGTATATTGAAGTCTATATTGATTTAAAAAATTAAATGAATCAGTATAAAAATAGTTTTGACTCTTCGAATGTTGGTAAATACATAAACTTGTCATCATTCTGTACTTTTAAATTGACTTTCTTTTGATCTTCTAACTTTTACAAGTAGCTTAAAATAGATTTTACATTGACTCGTATAGTACGTTATAAATAACTCCAGCTATTTACGACTATCTACAAATACCAAACTCACATTAAAAAAATGTCGACTTCTGCAAACAACGAATAGCTCCGAGGGTTCAAAGAATAAATGTATAATCTTTACCCAAATTAGCGCAATAAAGCAAGCCGAAGAGAAAGAGCGAAATTTGCGAGTTCCGCGAATTCACGCTCAGATGCAACGATCGCCAAGTGATTGCTCGGTCCTCGTTAAGCGAGATCGCACTTATTAATTTAACGAGCGCACCGACGGAAGTTTCATCGCTCCTCGCTCCGCGCGCACCGAAAATGAGATAAATGAATCGAGGGTAAGGGGCAATTTTGCGAGATGTCACTTCCACCTTTTGCCGCGAGGCGCTTGCGAGAGGTAGCGAAAAGGCACACTTGCGCGTTGAGGACCACCTTTTTATTAATGACGCGGGCTTCTTCGTTTCGCGGGACAATCAATACCTCGTTGAACGCCGACTGGATAAACAAGCCGCGTTGCGCAAGGAGAAAAGACTCGCTCCTTTTTTAGTTCAACAGGACGAAGGTTTTATAAGGCTTTTCGCCTTGACTGCAATCGCGCGATTAATCAGGACTTTTTTGTACGTAAAGAGGTCAGTTGAGGTTATTGCGGCACATAAATTTTTCTCAGTTTTTAATGGAAATCGAGGATAAGCAGTTTCGTGATGAGCAAAAGGTGGAGTTTGACGAAGCACTAAGTTTTAATGTAGAACACTTTTATAGTAATTAGATTGATTTCAAAATTGTTAACTGAGCTTAAAAGAATGTCTCTTTTTCTGACAATGCGAAATTTTTCTTTAATTAGTTGAAACATTTCATTTTTTATAAATTTAATGATGAAATCAAGTTTTTAACTATTGAAAACTTCTGTTAAAGTTTTTCGAAATATTTTGAATTATTCGTTTACCGCACTGAAAAAAAAATTCTTGAAATCAAAGAAAGCTACATTGCGGGCAATCGGTTAAATATTTTTTTGATTCAAAGAAAACATTCTTTAATTCAAAGAAACTCCGTTTTAATGGGAAGGAAGTCTTCAAAAACAAAAATTTTATTTAAAACAAGAAAATTACTTTATATTAAACGGGCTTCTTTGAATTAAAAAATGTTTTCTTTGAATCAAAAAAATATTTAATCGATTGCTCTCGCAATGAAGATTTCTTTGATTTAAAGAAATTTTTTTCTCAGCGTGTTTAATGAATCAACGCCAAATTTTATAATTGCTTTTCATCTGCGTTCAAATATAAAATAAAATCAAACCAGTAAGTCAATCTTCGCTCATCTTATGCAAAATCGCAGCCCAACTGCTTCAGCTAAAAAAAAAGGGGGGAGGGAGGCGAACCCCGAACACTTAAACGAGAGCCCGTCCCAACTTTCGCGTTAGCGTAATTGAAAATAAATGCGATATTGTGCGGTCAGGCTAATTGGAGCCGGAGACGGGGCAGAGTCGAGCAGCTGCTCGAGTGCGTCGCGCGCGCTAAACATAACCGGCGAAACGCCGCGCGACCGGCACATAACGTACAAATTGCGCCCGAGCTCCGGTCGTGTACTACACAGAGTCCGGAGAGTTTCGTCGCCGCGGCGCGGAAAAGAAGACGGCGATTTTCGCGAAATACCGCGCGCGCGCAGACGCACTCTCTCGAGCGAACGGTAAACGGCTGGCCGCGGCTTTTTGCGGACGATCGCGAGTAAAGTCCTCTGCACACAATGGATTTCGAAAATGCCGGAGGAAGGAGAGGAGGGAAACAAGTGCTGCTGCTGCTTTCGAAATGAAGCCGTGATGCGGCCTCGAAGGCGCGCACCGCGCGGGATTCCTGCTGCTTTTGGGATTTCGGCTGAGAAAATAATTGGGGGAGGGAGGTACGACTATGATAAATACGGAAGAACGGCTTCTTTCTTGGGAGGAATGCTCGTGACCCATTTCTTTTGTTTCGCCGGAGCCTCGGTGGTAATTAATCCTTTTCTCGGCGGGAAGGTGCAAGTTTTGTGGCTGAGTCTGACCATAAAAGGGCTGAATAGCCTCCGAGTTGAAAAGGGCCGCCTTGGATGTTTCAATGAAGTGTTAAATAGATTTTTTTACTACTACCTGAATTATTCATTACGAGGAAATATGAAAGGATTTTAATACGGCAAGACACTATAATAATAGTTTCTTTATAGCACAATAAAAGCTTATTCATATACATAAATTAAGTACGCAAATTAATATTTTCATTAACTGAAAAAAATTTGTTGAAATAATAGTCGTAAAAGTATACACTTTATTTTTCGTGCCTCTCACAATAAATTTATGGTTTCAAATAATTAAAAAGTTGTTTACGTTTTTTTCAGTTTCTCAGTAAGACCGACTTATAACTTTGCATACTTTATAAAACTGATTTTCAGTAGTCTTAAATTACAGCACTAATAAGTTCAGTGCCCCTTTTAAATCAGCCCCAAGTTGACAACAGGCACGAATACCTTCAATTAAAGGGGGATGGCGCTGACGTTTATCGCAAAGTCATTAAAAGCAATCAATGTAGAAAATAATTAATTTGAAGCGCATTCCCCGGCGCAATATGCATTTTGTCACGTGCGGCTCTTATTAAAGGGGCGAGATAATGATCATTGATTCGTGGAATTTTCGAGGCATCAAGGCACCGCCAATTAGGCCAAAATGCGAAACATCACTGCGCGCCGAAACGGTGTTAGGGGGGCCCCGCTATTAGTGCATTTGTCTGGACGCCTCACTGTGGTACTCTTGTCTTCGCGAGTCTTATCTTTGAGGAGGCCCGCGTGAAATAAAAAAGATTGCGGATCGAGCAAATTGCCGACAACTGTAATAATGTAAGCTGTAAAACGCGCCTTTTTCCTTTTAAATTTTCTTTTTTCTGAAACGCGTTACAAAAATTTCGACCAGTTTCTTTTTTTCTGTCGTTACTACAAATGGCCAATATATTAAGGGTTGAAATAGTTTGGAAACCTTATTTGTATTACCGGTATACAACAAACTGTAATATCACTATATAACTTTGACTATATGACGATTTACAATATTGGAAACTAAAAATGTTTATTTGCTAGCCAAGGATCAAGTAGGTGTAATGGAAAAATTGATTTAAACAATAAAGAAGATTTGTTTTATTTGTTTTATTAAAAAAGATTTTTGTTCTATCTGCCTTCAGATTTTCCAATGGATTTAGAACCAGCTTACATTAATATGTTTGTAAATGAATATTATAATATAATTAAAGCTTTGAATGAACAATCTTATTATTTTTATACTAAAATAATAATAAATATTAATAAAAAGTATAAAATATAATAATTTTTATAAATAAATGTTATCAAATGCTTTTGTTTTATAATAAATTTAGGAAGAAAAAAGATGCCATTATTATCTTTTAGATGTTATTAGCATCTAAACAGCAAATGCTTCTACTCATAATTCTCCTTAGAATTGAATCGCGTAATAAGATACAAGCTATATATTAAAAGACTCATCATTTCCTTGCAACTGCCTATTTTCTTCTGCAAAATTACGCAAATCACATCCGATGACATAAACGTCGTTTCACATCAAGCTCTCATTCGAGCAGCCTCAGCAAATCCCGGGGATCAAAACGTAATTCATACACACTATCAGCACCGGCAATAAAAAGCTCTGAAAATAATCCCGCGTCTCACGCACGTCATCGGGAGTGATTCTAGACACGCTCTAGCGACACGCCGCGCGCCGATTAAGGTCGACGCTGGCGAGAGTCAAGTGCCCCGTCTTCATTTTTTTTTTCTCCTCGCATCCCCTCCTGCACTCCGATGGCCATTTGCTTTTTGTCGCTCGGCCGGAACGTCGCGAATTCAGCTCGTAATTCAATTCCCACGCTCGGAGCAATAATTGCGCGCCCGGCTTCGCGTCTTTTTGCCGGCACCTGCAGCTTCGCGGAGACGCCGCTGCATCCCCTTTCTCGGCTGCGCCTCGATGTGTGCTGCATGCTTGCTTTTTTTTGCGCACGGGGACCGCAAGACTGCCCCAATTTTTGTGTAATTGCAGTTTCGATAGTGCAAAGGTTTTGTAATTCATTTTTTTTTTAATGTTTATTCATTTGCTATGTGAGTTGAAATCATATTTCTGCTGCTTCTTCGGGTGTAAAATTGTATTTTATTATTATATACGAGAAATATATATCAGAACGCATTTTTTAATCAGATTGGTGCATGTAATCCTTACTGCATTTATTATGAGTTCATCACTTAATCATAAAGAACCGACAAAAAAAAGTTAATTGAGTTTGAATTGACCCAGCCAACGAAGTTTTAAAACATTCATTTTTATTATGAAGCAATTTTGTTTCTCCCTGTCAACTCAAATGCTTTTATCCAATTTCTTAATTTCTAAAGCACATTTTAATGGATTATTAACTCATTTGCACGGTATTCCCTCTGATCAACGTCGCCACATTCGCTGCGCTTCATTATTAAGATATTTTAAAGGTGCCACTTATACAATCATATTTCTCTCTGTTTCAAAATAAAATAATGAAACCAACTTATTTGCATATAAATATTCGGATAATTTAAATTTTGAGACATGATGGACCCTTGCAATCAATGTTAAAATTTTAATAAGATAAAATCCTTATTGAAAATGTAGAACGAAAGCAGTAATTCTGGTGCAAATACATAGGTTAAAGCCTATGAAAGATTTTATAAAACATTGTAATTTCTTAATATAAACCCAGTCCATTTAAATGTCTGAAAAAATGACGGGGTCACGTGAAAACAAGAAGCGTAAATAATACCCTTCCATTCAACGAAAATACGACGTGACGCGACTCGGTACTTTTTCGTAACGGAAGGCGACTAACTGCTATTTATAGGAAAAACGGCCGAAAGATAAAAAGAAATTTATTACGCAACCGGACGCTCGTTTATTTCGTCACACGGCGGAATATTCGGCTCTGAAAAAATGTCTGCCCTCCTCTTTTTCTCTTGTTTCGCGGCGCTTTTAAACTTTTCCGCCTCGCAACGACAACTCGATTCGGGTCGGCAGCCGTTTTTATTAACGCAATTATTTAGCGCGACGTGAATCGAGCCGCGCGGCTCCTTTTTTTCCGGAACTTTTTGGCCGCGCGATCCTCGATCTTTCTTTCAAGCGCTGCGCGCGACGACGGCAGCGCGCGACACTTAAAAATAGCGCGCGCTTATTTTCTTTCGGAAGTTAATTGCCGCTAAGGTAGGGATAGAATTACGGGTTTAAAATACGGAGATATTTATTGCTTGTTGATATCGAAGGGAGCGCTCGAAGCCGCAGTTTAAGGCGCGTGCGGCTGACTTATTCGAATTTGTTGTTTCAAACAGCACCGCTTTGGGGGCCTTTCCGTCAAAGCTGGGGTGATGAATCATCTAAGGAAGTGCGGGGAGTAGAAATTATGTGTGAAAATCTGAGACTTAAAAGAGTACGATGTTCCAATTAAATTTAACGAAGGCTGTTTATCAAATCATGTTATATTTGTACATTTAAAAAATGGAACACACCAATCATTTTTAATAGTATGAGGGGATACTTAATGCCATAGTTAATTTCTATAACATGTGGCAATAATTAAAAACTTTACAAATCATTTTTCTTTTTGTAGAGCTCATTTCCGTGAGCATTATCATATACACATTTTTGCATTGCACTATCATTAATAATAAAATACGTTATTTTCTCTTTAATATAAGATTCACAAATAAATACTTTAAATGAAAATATCATTGAACGACTGATTTCTGTCCTTCTTTTAGAGAAGTATATCCGTGTTTAAGATATTACATTGCTAAATTGAATCATCAATTTATTTGTGAATTCAAACAACATTTAAGAGTTCAAAGTGCTTTTGTGCAATTTTTTAAATAATTACTCTTTTAATTACCAAAATTTTATCTTGTACTAACTACATTCAGGCGCGTTTTTATTTTTATTACGCATACTAGAAATTTATTTCATTATAATATATGGGCATACCCTGGTAGAATTTTTAATCTACAAAATGGCCATAAAACATGGCCAGTTTTCCGGTCAGAATGAAACGTTTTTTGAAACGGTTATCGACCATTTTTTAGTTTGAACATAACCTCACATATTTTTATTACACTTCAG
>JAWWEM010046663.1:0-12526 GCA_035582935.1 Ormyrus thymus
AAAAAACGTTTCATTATGACCGGAAAACTGGCCATGTTTTATGGCCATTTTGTAGATTAAAAATTCTACCAGGGATGAAATAAAGGTAAAAATCCAAATAATTAATAGTGCATTATTTCACAAATTTTACCTATAAAACAGGTGTTTTTACTTCCTGGTTAACTAACTTTAATGTAACGTTTTTTTCTAGTTTGACTAAATTTAAACTTATTTGTCGGTATATTTACACGGTTGTTGCGATAGGTACTTTTTTTACCTCAGAAATACCCAGAAACTTGCTTGGCATTCTGGTTGTAAGCTAGAGAGATAGAAAAAAAGCAAGAAATTTACGTTTTCCTTAAAATTTTACCAAAGAAGTATTATAAATAAATGTTTCGTTTATGTTTCTTATTACTATTTCGAAAAACTATGTAAAGCATTGAAAATCTTTTGTATATTGTATTGCATAACTGAGAACGGATTGAAACTTGATTCGAATATTTCTATAGGTTATACTCCATCTATTGAAATGATCCGAGAATGATCCGAAAAATCGTTACATCAAAGTTAGTTAACTAGGAATTAAAAATACCTATTTTATACTTTCCTAGACATTTTTGATAATTTTATCTCTACCAGGGATGCTATTATTCTGTAATTTAATACCATGTATACTGGAAAAAAATTTAAATTTTTCTAACCTTTCTTAAATTTATTCGCTCCTTGCAAAACCTTTCATCCCAGGCTTCAAACAATTTCTAATCTTTTTGCACAATCTTCAGCTCTCCAAATTCAGCAGCACGTAAGTAACGCAACTCCCAATACCCAAAAACTCCCCTAAAAATCCGAAAAAGCGCTTAACGAAAGCCCGCTAATGCGCCTCTCCTTCGGGGGAGGTCGAATTCGAAAACCTCGGCAGCGGCGGCGACTCCACAGGTGGGAGATGAAAGTGCCGGGCACAAGAAACGCTCCGCGGCTCGGAAAATCGGAGCCGGCTGCGCGCGCGAGAGAGAGACTTCGTCAAGTTTGGAGCGAATCGTGCCGCGCGCGCGACGCTGCGAAATGAGCGGAGCGAGGGATCGATTCGCCCCTCCGATAAGCGGAGAGAGAGAGAGAGAGAGAGCTACCGCGTAATTAATGGCTTTTATCTGAGCGTGCGACGGCTATTTATCTTCGCGCTCCGAGGAGAAGGAATCGAGCGGGATGAGGGTGGATTCTGATGCTTGTTTCATTCGTTTTGAGGAGCTGCTTAAATTAATGGATTCGCGTTCTGCATTTTTGGATGAGTTTTGAAGATTTCTCGGGTGCAGGCTTCCTTTTACTGGACGCGTTATAAACGTTGAATCTTGGAAAAGAAGAGTGACTGGCCTGCAGTACTAAAACAGGTACTAAAAGCAGATATTGTCAAAGATTGATCTGCCATGAAATATTGAACGTTAAAAATGTTCCCCGACTTTCTCCCACAGTTGGTTTTAAAAATAAAGCCGGTAAAAAGTCTCTTTGCAACCTACGGAATTCTACTGTGAATATAACTTTAGTTGTACTATAGCTGTGTAGAGCTATTTTGTGTTTTAGCCTTAATAACTGCTTCCGCAATTTTCCATTCTCCGCGCGAGAATTTGTGCCCTTTTAACCCGTCGCATTTACTACGATGTTTTACGCGCAAAGAGACAATAAACTTCGACGTTATTACTTTTTCGACGAATCGTAAAAACATTTATTAAATCGTCGTTCAAGTGTTACTTATTACCACTCTGCCTGTCACAAGATTATATCGCGTTTAAAAAAAATATATAAATAACAACAGTTTCACTCCACAAATTTCATTTTTTCGCCGTAAAATTATCAATTACAAATCTTGAAACGGCCTCATCAAAAAATAACCATATAATTTCACTGTTTCGACAATTTCGTAGCGGACTAGGAAAGTGTACCTTGCCATACTCGCGTATTCGCCTCGCGTTTGTTTTGCTTCCCTCCGCGGATAATCAAAGGATAATTATTGTAGCCAATTCAATAAAAGCGTCTGACGAGGCGGCGTCTGTGGTACACTGAGAAAAATTTCATATCAAAATTTAATACGTATCTAAGAAAAATTACTATATTTTGTAGTAACGGTGGGACATAGTCAAGTTATAACAAATTTTATTATATTAATAGAAAAAATTAATATATTGGAAATAATTTTTCTAACACTCAGTTTAGAAAAATTAATATCGATTCTGAGAAATTTTGCTGTATAACATAGTAAATATTCTACACAATATATAGTAAATCAGGGGGGCCACGTGGCTTTCATGGAGGTTATGTTTCGAGCACTTTTTGCTTGCTTCTGTATTGCTTTTAAGAGTGCTCTGCCAGGCGATTGGTGCGCCACGAAACGTTCAAACTATGTTTTTCTAATTTATATTAAAAAACGGTAATTAGAAACTAATTACATAGTTTTCCGCACTGTAGGCAATATCCAAGTATATTTTTAAAACAATTTCAGAAAGAAAGAATTGAAAATGTGGACGTAATCTGGAGGAAACCTTTCAAGCTGCAACAGTAGATTGGTTATGTTCGTCTGCTGTGTCTTAAAATTGTTTCCTCCAGATTACTATTTTATTTTCACTCCTTTCTTCGTGAAACTTTTTTTTAATTATACTTTGATATTATCTACGAGTGGGAAAGCCTTATTTACTGGATTTAGAGTTGTCAATTAATTTTAAATTAATAAATAAGATTTTCATAGCTGAAGGAGGTGCCACAGTCAGTTCGGACTTGAGCAATTTCGGTAGAGCACTCTTAAGTTAACAAAACATCAAAAATCTCGATTTAATTATTATTTTATGCGAATTAATTATATTTTTTTTTGTATAATCGTATTTATTTATTATCATTAAATATTATCATTGAAGTTTTCTCGTGACCGATGGTTCCATTTGTATAAGTTCCAAAATTGTCATTTCAAGAATCTTACTTGGGTAGGTATGGCTAACGTGACCGAATGCCAGGCCGAAGATCCCGGGATCGAGCCCATCCGCCGTAGAAAACGATTATTATTTAATTTGTTTTCACATTAGATTTCAACGCATCATTAGTTCTCATAATACAAACAACGGAAATAAATTTTTTTTTAATTTAAACTCGCACAAACAATTACTATATGGGGATAGCAAAAAATAATATTATTTCAGTATGTTCAAGCGTTACTATAAAATATAGTAATTTTTATTACATGATATATTACATTTTTTTATGACATTTTTCTCAGTGCATGCAATAAATAGCAGCAGAATACGAATCGGAATGGATGACCCAATTGCCGGCACGGTGACCTGGCAGGCATTCGAAAACGTTTTCATTAAGTTCTGCTCAAAAATTCGATAAAAGCTCAAGTATGCCTTGCTTTCCTCCCTCTGGCCGATTGATGCCGAACGATAGCTGGATATCGATTCGGTTAAATGCTCCACGAGATAAAGGGGTATTGTTTAAATTTATGAAAAGCGAAAAGAAAACCGTTTTATCGTTCAAGATTTATCAGGTAGATTAATTCCCGTCGCGTGGAAACCATTAATTACAGAATATTCAACCCCGCTGAAATCATACTTTCAAACGATGTTTGCATTTAAGATCTTAAATCTCTAATGCCCCTCAAGAATCTGAAACAGCAATTCGCACGCGAGCGTTACTAATGTAGTCCCGCAATCACACCTATGTGAAACGCGTCCCTTTATCGAGCAAACAATCGAAATGCGACCGCAATAATAAAGATTAACATGTTAAGCAGCGTGCATATTCACACCACGAATTTCGCGCCTATATCAAGAGAAAAATCTCCCCCCACCCCCTGTCCCTCGAGAGCCAATTGAAGACTCCGCGAGAAAATGCCCTCTTTTATTACCCCTTTCATCGACTCTGGAAGCGCGAGAACGCGCGTAACCTTCCATTATGCCGCGAGAGCGGCCAGCTTTGACGCGTATATCGTAAAATCCATCCGGCGGCGAGAGCTGTTTTCCCTTGGATTTTCGCCTTTTTTTAACTGCGCACGCGCCGGACCGAGATTAACATCGGATTTTTACGAGAACTGGGCCAAAAAAAAATCTCCCCACCACCCCTCGCTTTTATTGTTTATTTATATATTTGCGCGTTTGTTTCGCGCATGTTTATTTATGAGGCCCCGCGATTTCGTGAATTATTTATGTGGCGCGGACTACGGCGAGAGATGCGCGCGGTTTTGTCTTTGCTTTTTCGGGCCGCCTCGTTGCTAAATGATATTTTGTTTTTTTTGTTTTTTTTTTGTGCTAAATATTGAGCGGTAGGGAGCAATATGGTGGATTTTTCAAAGATTTATATCTCGCTGTTTTTAAATGCAGGGTTTATTCGGCGAAAATGGCGTTTTAAATTTTTAAAAGCTTTATAGTGTATTTACGAGGTCGACTTGGATTACTCTAATAAATAAAACATTTCTATGTTTGATAAAGAAATCGAAATTTTATTGAAACATGTAGTATTCTTATGCATTTTAATACTGACATATTTTTTTATTCCCAATAAACTTTTCATTTATAGTATGTTTAACGTAAATTTAATAATTTTATGCTTAAATGCTACCATTTACATCACGGAAACATAAT
This sequence comes from Ormyrus thymus, assembly GCA_035582935.1. Classification (NCBI taxonomy): domain Eukaryota; kingdom Metazoa; phylum Arthropoda; class Insecta; order Hymenoptera; family Ormyridae; genus Ormyrus; species Ormyrus thymus. Next base: position 4,599 of record JAWWEM010046663.1, read on the forward strand.
TAGCTCGTTACTTTATGCATTTTATGCAAATACTTGTCTCGCTGCGTAAATTAATTGTCGTGTACATATAATTCCAACTAGGTTAAAAACAGAGAAATTAATGGGCGGTTCACTCCTCATTTAAAGGGTTCTATTATTCCAAAGTCGACTCTTTAAAAAAATCATTCTATTCCACAGTTAAAAATTCTAAAAGCAGAAGCCACCCATACCCACGAATCCAATTACTCCAATTCATCAACGCCCCCGACAAACGAGATCACCGCCCCGCGGCAAAAAGCAGCCGACAAACATTTACATCGAAATGAAGCCGAAGCGAGGGCCGCTTTTGCTCGAAATCCGAAAGCCTCGTAAACCGCGATAAAGACGTCGCCGAAATTCGTCGCCGGAATTTATGGCGGCACTTCTCGCGGGCCGTAATGCGATTTCGCGCCCCGCGAGACGCGGAAAGAAAAGAGGCGGGGGGGGGGGGGGGAGGGGGCGCCGCGGCGGGAACCGACAATTACGGCCGCCTTTTTGCTCCTCGACTGAGAAATTAACTCGGTGACGGGGCGAGTTTTTCGGCTGAGGATTTTTCGGATGGTTGCAGGAGGGACTGCCGATGGTATTGGAATAGTTGCTGTTTTAATGATTGCAAATGGTTAGCTGGCTTCTTTTGCTTCTAAAGACGGTTTAGAGGGGTGTGACTGAAATTCGTTGGTTTGGGAAATCTATTTTTGTTCACTTTATGTAATTTAGAAAATAAGATATAAAAAAAAGTTAATTTTCACGAAAAGTAAATCTTTAATTTTCGCGTGAAATATTCCCCGAAAAACATTGAGACGGCAGCTGACTTTTCATCGAAGACGAGTAAAATAAAGGGCGCGCTCCGTCCTTCCCGCGCGACCTCCTTCGTTACGGCAATCTCGAACTTCTAATTTCTCCGCCCTCGCCGATATCCTCATACATTAAAGATGCTCGCGCGACGATTTTCCCGGGGCAAGATTGCGTGACGCGTCGCCTCTGCACATTTGAATTTTGCATTAAACATCGGGCCGCGGCGCGCCGTAATCTTCCCTTTATTGAGACTCCCGCGCAGCTTGCCGCGGGGGAGAAAAATTTCGAAAATTCAAATTGGCCCTTGACAGTTCGTCGGGCGCACCGCTCTGGAAAAAGATAAACAGATGGAGATGACAGGAGGGGGATGAGGAGGCGGGGGGCGCCAGCGTGATTCGGCATCCCAGGAATTCGAAAATGAGATTTTTCGGGGCAGAGGGGCGCCTTCTTTTAAATTGTTTTCCTTATTTTCTGCCGGCTCTCCGCGCGCCGCGGAGCTTCGTAATTATGCACCGTAAGCGCTCGAGTTAGGTTAGTTGCAAACTAGTCCGTAAGGCTGTCATTCACTTAATATGTATGCTGATGGAAATTCAGCGCGGAGTAATGAAATTTCAGATTGTAAGCGACAATAAACGGGGAAAATTAGAATTTCATCGGGGATCGAAATTACCGGCATTCACGCAGCTCGGCATTAAAGCTGTAGCACACTGTTTTTTTCCCAACGCTGATAAATCGATAATTAAGCCCGCAAAACTCAAATCTCTCCTCGGCAGCTGGCGAGAGCCTCCGCAAAATCGTGCGCGAGGACGGCCGCGTCTTTTTTCCCCGCGTCTTACTTAAGCCCCCGGCTCGTCTCCTCCGGCAGTCTCCGGCGCGGCGGAAAGCTAGGAATTTAATTTTCTATTTTACTAGATTTTCGCGGCGCTGGCGCGCGCGCATCCCGGCCGGAATGCGAGAGCCGCGCGGCTGCTTTTATCTCGAGAGGGGGGCTTCGCCGGGCAGATCGATATAGCCTCGGCGAATGCTGAAGATTCTAGCGACGCTGACGATTGAAATATTTCGCGCGAAAATGAGGCGAGAGTCCTGACCGCCGGACGACGGGGGAGGGTAGGCGGCTGTCGTGGCTGGTTTGTAAGTGAGATAGGCGTATTTCTCTTTTCTTTTTGTCTTTATTTCAAGTTGCAGTGATTTTCGAGGTCTTTTTTTGAGGATTAAGAGTACGAGATGAAAATGGGGATACTAAAAATTTACAGGCCTCATTAACGCAGCCTTGGCTCGAGAATTTTTTTCAATTTAAAGCAGATAGCCCGAGTTTGAAATTAAGAGGAACAGCAAACGTAACAGCTCCGAGGCGAATAATTAAAAAGCCATATCGACGAGAGTCTAATTTTCCGATTCGAAGCCGTAATTATCGATCTCGCGGGAAATGACTCGATGCGCGGTTGCATTAACAGAATTAAAAGCGGAAAAATCTCTGCGAGCTCTCTCTCTCTCTCTCTCTCTCTCTTCCTCTCCGAGCGAGCGGAGCGTAATGCTAAAATTGTTATGAAAGTCGATAGCTTATTCGGAGTACACTGTTATATACTTTCTCGATGTCAATTTCAGCCTTGTCGTCGGGCTCTTTTCCCGGCGCAGCTCGCATAGCGCCAAAGCCAAATCACATGGCGCGGCAGCCATGAATATAAAAGAATATTTTCAAAGCAACAACGGGAAGAGCTTTTTTCGCTCGGCAGTAAATTTTTTTTTCTCCTCTTCTCCCGGGGTGTTTCGCTGCTTCTTTCGCCTCCATTTCCCTTTAAAGCAGATTCTTGCTTAATAAGCCGCGCTGATAGTTTGAAACGACAGTATAAAGTCGCAGGGTATAAATAGTGGCGAATAACAGTTATTTTTATTTTATATTGTTTGTTTAGGTCATCTGAACAAATCTAAACCAGGTCAAGAATGTAAAATAAGTGTCTCAACTTTGAATTTCAACTTATACTACCATTTGAGCAACTAATCTGCCTCTCCTCCGCTAAAAATCACGCCGAACAACTCGCCCCGCAGCACCCAACCGCAGCACGCCGACAAGAATCTCACTCGAAACCCGCTCCCGCGCTCAGAGACGGCCGCTCCGCGGCGCAAAAAGCGAGCCCGATAGGAATCGTCCGCCATTCGCCGCATTGAACAAAGGGCCGCTCGTCATTAGCCCGGAATCGATTCGAAATCCTGCGGATCCGGCCGAATTCGCGACCAGATTCATTAACGCAGGCCGTAAGTGGCGGCGCATGCGCCCCGCGGCTCTAATGAACCGGGGGGATTGTCTTTGACAAATGCCTGGGCATTAGCCCAGGGCCGTCTCGGCCGCGCAAACACGCACGCTTGCATAAACATCGAGGATCACCCCGGCGACGGCGACGACGCACACCGAGGACGCATGCACTGCATGCTAAATCGTAAAAACAGACGAACCGCTTATGCGCAGCTGCGCGTCTTGGCGTGACTGAGTATTCGGACAAACAGACGGGTCGGTCGCGGGTGGGGGGGCTGGATTTGCTGCTTTTCGCGCTGGTTTTTAGCGAAGAACAAGCAAAATTTCGATGGTATTTCATTTTCTTAATCGGGGAATGCATTCGCTTCCACGCCCCCCGGGTAGAGACGATCACCAACAGTTGGCCAAGTTATGGCGAGTTTCAGTAAAACTGACTAGAATATTAAGCAACGGTTGTGCTTATCTCAATGTAAACCCTGCGAAAAACGTAACGCTTTTAGGGCTTAATATGGTCAGTAGATGGTCAAGGGACCAGGAGAATAACGCAATGCTTTTAGCGTTTGATATGGTCAACGGATGAAGAAAGATAACATAATTCATCACTATTATTGGTAGAACTGCTTGACCAACTCCGCAATATATTTAACTATAAACATTTGCTGAAGAGATGGTCAACAGTCAACTAGTCAACTGCTGGTTATTCGAGCAGCCCAAACGGTTAATTTTCTACCAGAGGATATTAAAACTTACTACCACGATAATAAGCAGTCGCAACATCGCCTGCCAAAGCCCACATTTACAAATTAATCGTCGGAAAAGAGCCACTTTCCTTCGGAGCCTTCCTCCAACTAACGAGCAAATCAGCAGAGCCTCTCCTCTCGAGAGAAGAAGCCCGGTGCCGGCCGTCGCGCGCGCAAAGTGCATCGGCATCCAAATATAGCGGGCCGGAGGAAAGAGCGGCCCGATGAGTCAGAGCTCTGCGGTCTGCGTTATGCACACGTGCCGCGAGAGCCATGCCAAGAGCCGCGAATACCTGCGCTTATAGCCACGGCACGAGCCGGCTTTGATCAATTACCGGCCGCCGCGCGCGAAAAATCCGCCCGTAGGCATCCCGGCTGAGAGGGACGAGACGAGACAGAGAGGAGAGCGAGACGCGAGCTCGTTTCTCGGAGGAGTTGGAGTTCGACTTTTTCGGTAGGGACTAGCTTTAATTTATAAGTAAGGTATGCTCGCACAAACGTGGATGTTTAAATCTGATTGTTTCAATAATAACGGCACGAATTTTTTTCTTTCAACACTTTCTAACGAAGAACCTAAATTATTTCGCAACCGGCGATTTTTAGAATTTTCGGACCTCCCAACTAAACCGCATTTTTGCCGGCTAATTAATAACGAAGCCCAAACATTTGCTTTACCGCGTCATAAAAATTCTTCCGTCCAATCATCCGATAAAATTCCTTCGACAATCACGCGCGACTTAAACGCGGAAACTCTCCACCTAAAAAAAAAAAAAGACAAAAAAAGCGCGGAGATTACCACGGCGTTTCTAATCGTAAAATTCGCCTCGTTATTAATAGCAATTACGGGCGGCTCGGGTGGATATTTTTTCCCCGTTTTAGAAAGTCCCTCGGCGCGCGGAGCCGGCCGCTGGAAAAGTCGCGAGGAGAACAAACGGCCTTAAAAAGACGCGGTTGCGAGAAAAACACGCATCGCTCGTCAACTGCAGCGGCGCCGCGGTAAAAGTCTCCCTCCCCGCCGCTCCTCGATCTTGCCGCTCTGATTGCAGGAGGAAAAAGGAGGCGACTCGGCGGTTTCCCGGCCCGAGGAGAGAGAAAAATGCGCCGCTGCCCGCTAATAACGAGGGATTGCGGTTTGTTTGCGCTTCTTCCGAGAACGTTCAAGATGTAAATCGCGGCGAGGATGGATAACCGAAACGACTGGCCGCGGCTTTGGACGCTTATGTGTCTTGCTCGCTACTCGTGGAAAATACGCACGCGCGCCTGATGTAATTTATTGCGCACTGCGACACCGAGTGCTTGATAATCGTACGAACTGGCGCGCGTTTCTTCACTAATAATGGTAATATGATTGTGGAGAAAGGATTGCAATTGCTTGATGAAAAGCTGCCTGCCTCGGGTCCGAAAATATCAGCCTGATGGAACGAGTTTCATAAAAAGAAGAGGATTACTCGTATTTGGGTTATAAAAATGCGCGAGCAAGGGATGATATATTCGTTATTCCAACGGAAAAAATGAGGAATTACACCGATCGATCATTCCCATTCTCTCCCATCTCGCTTTTGATTTTAACGGCGGCGGAGCTGCGCGCGGCAAAATTATTTCTGCATTAAAATAGCTTCGTAAAATTCTATCGAGCGGCCAAGAGGGAGAAAATGGTATTTCGAATCAACCGCGAATTTTCCAGCGGCGGGCAAAAAAATCCCGGGCGGCGCAAAGAGGTGTATAATAAAATGTGGGCATAGAGCCGCGAATAACTCGACTATTTACGGAGTGGTAAAAGCAGTCAGTTAATGAACTCTTAAGCCGAAAGAAAATAAAAGCACACCACAGTCGAGAGGCGAATTTTGAGAAAAATCCGGCCTGGTTTTTTTTCCAGGGCGCGGCAAACAATCGCAATAATTAAAATTCATGCGCGCGCGGCTTTCTCTAGCCGACTCCTTTGTTCCCCGCCTCGGGGAGCGACTTCTTATATTTTCGCGAGGACCAGCGTGAATTATGAATATTACTCGGGGTGCATTACTGCGCTCCTTACCTCCCCGAGTAAGACTCCCGGGCGAGAACGTAATAGCGACGCGTGTCTTCCTTTTAATTCAATTAGGTAGGGGAGAGAGGAGCAAGTTCATGCAAATGAACTCGTGCAATTCGAGGCGCGCGCGAAGCTACGGCCTGAGCTTCGTTTCGCGCCGTTCGACAAAAATTCGGAATCGCTCCGCCAAGCCTTGCGTAAGAGAGTTTCTTCCTTCGGCGGAGGCGCGGGAATGTAAGAGATTTTTTATTTACTGCTTGATTGCAATCTGAAAAGTTGATTATGTGAGCAAATAAGCAGCGAGGATTACGTATCAATTGTAATGTACTGGAAAAAGTATTGTTAAAGATGGTATCGCTGTCAAAAATATCATTAAATTTCAAGTACTTTTAATTTGCAGTTGTACATTAAATTTAAGTTTTTTGAACGTGAAAACTTAATTTGGTTTTTCTGGATTAATTTTTTAAATACTTTCAAAACATTACATTTAACGCAAATATAATGTTTTGCACTTGTTTCATGAACATTAAATGAAACTTCAATATTTGCATTAACATTTTCTGCGCGTGCATGAATGTTGCTTCATATACATTCGCATTAAATTAAATATAAAATCTTTAACAGCGTACATTTCTAGCGTTCTTTACTGGTTAAACTTTAACTAGAAATAAGTACTTGCTCCCATTACTTCTTACAGTTGCATGCTCATCATCACTATTTTAACTCGAGAGAGAGAACAAAAAATGCTCCAAACTTCCAAAGTTTATTTTTGATTTACGGCCTCTATTTCCATCCTTAATCCAAGTGCTCCACCAGTGTTTACAGAAACATTAAATTTATATTACGCCCTCTAATTTTACTTGGCCGCACTCATTCCGGTTTACTTTCATTCTGGAAAACCGACGAGTACAATAACGGCGTTACTTATGCTCGTACGAAGAATTCCCCTGATGGTCCGTCTCCAGGAGCGGCGGGGCTTCGAGGAAGCCGTAAGGGCCCGAGGAACGATCGACTTTTCACGAGCCGATATACATATATATGTGCGCCGCTTGACGAGCGAATCGCTAATCAATGAAAGCGATGACATCTCTCGAGCCTCTCCGCAAGCCGGAAAGTTCTGGGGAAAGCTCGGCAGTAAGCTCGCGGTACTTTAGGGCCGGTTCGTGTCATCGGCGCTGTAAAAACGGCCGTTCGAGCGGCTTTTCAGCCCAAAGGGGTAATGAAAGCGCGTAATTCACGCGGGGGACCTTTGTGCATAATAATTATCGGACCGATTAATCGCGATCGTGTCGCTCTTTTGACCAACTTTCCCCGGGGCTCGACATTTTTGACATTAAATATCCGAATCGGAGCGTGAGAGGGAAAATTTTTTTTAACTTTTTTTTTTCACTTCTCAGAAATTGCGCGTAAGTTATGGATGAGAAATTTATCGCTTGTGATTCTGACGGGAAGTATTGGACGATAATTTGCGCAGTAAAATCGATATTATAAGACTGGGATAATTATTACTTTTTAATCGAAAATGCAAACTTCGTTAAAACTCTATCGCAGCACTTTGAAAATATATCCGACGCATAACTAAAAATGACGAAACAAGCAACGGCCCCTAAAACTGCTCATCCACCTAACGAAAAATATCCGGTCAGCGCCTGTCCTCCTCCATCGAAACCCGAAGGAAGATAACGGATAACGGATCGTCCGGCCAGCGCGCGAAAATAGCCGGCGGGAAAATCTGGAAATTTTCAATTTGCATTCAATTAAAGCACAAAGCAGGGCCGGGAAATTCGAAGCGTGCCGTCGGCAGTCCGGAGCTTCCCGCGACAAACTTTGCCGCGCGCTCGAAACGGCAGAGAGAGAGAGAGAGAGAGAGAGAGAGGCGGAGGGTTCGTCCGCTGCAAAGTCGAAACATAGTTAGCATCGAATCGAATATATACTAAAGGGATGTGGATCCGAGTGCGTCTGACTGTTCTGCGCGCGCGAAGCTCGATTGTTAGTTCGCCCTCGATTGTTTAGCTGTGAATAAATATACAGGGTGTTCCAAAAGTATGGATCCACCTAAATAACTTTCCAGGGTCGCATTTTCCGGAAAAATGGTTCA
>JAWWEM010046696.1:0-12520 GCA_035582935.1 Ormyrus thymus
TTTTCGGATTTTTACAGTCTGTGATCAAATTAAAATGTACTATTGTAATTTTTTCTAGAAAATTTTTCTCCGTGTGCACACTCGCAATTCTTAATTTAGCGCGATTTTAACTTGTGTCTTTTGATTTTGTTTTAGAAAAAATGAATCCTGACGATGAAACGAACTATAATTCTGATGATTCTTTACCACCGGAGCTGTTGGAAGAAACGAAAAATGTTTCTCTGTCTTTACTGCCTGAGAAATCAAGGAAACTGTATACAGTTGCTTATATTGAATTCAAAAAATGGCGCAAAGCGAAGAATACAAATTCTTTTTCTGAAGAAGTTTTGTTATTATATTTTAATGAACTTTCAAAAAATCTTGCGCCACCAACATTGTGGGCCCGTTATTCCATGCTTAAGGCCACAATACAAACCTTCAAAAGCATTAATATCGGCGAATACAAACAATTGATTTCTTTTTTGAAACAACAAAACACAGGTCACAAGGCGAAAAAATCAAAAGTTTTTACGGCCAACGATGTGAAAAGATTTTGCAATGAAGCTCCAGATAAAAGATATTTAGCAACAAAGGTAAATTTAATATTTAATTTTCGACTTCCGCTCCTCTCGGAACTGCTTCCCTCCTTTCTTTACCGTCGGTCATAATATATTATTTCGTTTCTAGGTTGCTCTGATCGTCGGAATCACTGGGGCCTGCAGAAGAGAGGAATTAACAAACTTGACGACGGACGATGTTGAAGATTTCAATAGCATGTTACTGATTAAAATTCCAATACCAAAAAAACGTATCGCAAGATCGTTCACAATTGACGGGGAATTTTACAAGATTTGCAAAAAGTTTATACTGCTACGACCAAAAGAAACAAAAATCAATCGATTTTTTTTGCAATATCACAATGGAACATGCACAAGGCAGCCCATCGGCATTAACAAGTTTGGTGCAATGCCAAAAGAAATTGCAACATATTTGAATTTACCACATCCAGAATTATACACTGGTCACAGTTTTCGCCGAACTTCTGCCTGCCTACTTGCTGACGCTGGAGGTGACATCACTACCCTTAAACGCAATGTTGGAAGTATGTGTAATGTAATGGTACAAGGGGGCATACAAAATTCTACAAATAGCCAAATGTTCCAACAGATAACGAACTCTATAAATCTTAATCCATTAAACTGCATCGATCTTAATCCATTAAACTCTGTAGATATTAATCCATCTGTAAATATGAATCCATCTGTAGATATTAATCCATTAATGGCTATTGTGAAAGAAGAACACGAAGATCTTGACGAACTTGAGGAACTTGAAGAACTTGAAGAAGAGTCGACTCAAAACAATTTAAAACGTACATATGATGAAATGTTGGACCCATGTTCATCAACTTCTGTGGAACAGACTGATTCAGAAACTCCACTACCCAAACATCTAAAAGATTTTCAAGAAAGTATTGACGTAAGAATTAATCTGTAATGTTTTCTTCTTTATTGGAGTTTGCTTACGCGATTTTCAAATAAAATTATTGAATTAAAAAATATGAAAGTATTTAAATAATAACTTAATTAATAATAAATTTACAGATTAAACCAGATCCAGCAGAGCCTGAGGAAATTATTGAGCAGCGATTAGAGGCTTTTCAAAAAGAAAGTAAGTGTGCTGTGCAGAATTTTGAATATTTTTTGTAAGAAGCATAGATTAATAAAAAAATTAACTTTTCTATTTTTAGTACAACAAAGAATGTCTATGCAGATCAACAAAGATGAAATAAATGTTGAACTTTACTATTTCTGTTTATACTTAGCAGAGGTGTTAAGAAAGCTTCCTCAAAATAAATACAGACGAATAATGTATAACATTCTTGAAATAGTTAAAAAAAATGACGAAGATGTTCCTTTTGAAGGGGTGACATAATGTCCAAGTTCATCGATTATCAAAATTATTGGACTGAATTATTTTTGTAATAAAGCTAAATGATGTGACCATTTTTAAAAACTAATTGTTTTTAGTTTATAAAAATATTTTCCTTAAAAGTGTCTTGATCTCTAGTAGCAAATTCTATATTACTTAACTTGATTGCATTCATGACTTTATAATTTTCGAACGTGTAATTATAAATTTTAATACAAGCAAAAAATTTATATAATAAATAATAATTATTAAAATAAAAAAAACATGTATATAAAAAATTATTTACATAAGATTTATTCATATAGAAAATATTTAAGTAATTTTTGTGAAAATAATATGTTTAAAATAAGAATGGGTTTTATAAGTTGATAATAGCTCCGTGAAGTTCGAAAATGACATACGAATATTCTAATAAAAAAATACCATTAATTGCAGAATTGTTAGTAACATTAACAACCGCAAATTAAAAAAGTTACTTTGCAAATAAGCGTTGTTAAGATACGAAATGAACGCAAATCGTTCACAATTTAATTGCGGGTTACGTAAAAAAATGCGTTTTTACAAAATTTGCAATAATTATCTAATAATTAATTTTTCTTTTACTTTTTTCTATCTTCGAATATCCAAATTGTTACTAAAGCGAGCTAGGGATATTTTATACGAAATTTTAAAGCAAAGGAATTTAAAGGAACAGGTTTTTTACGTAACTCGCAGTTAAATTGTGAACGATTTGCGTTGACTTCGTATTTTAACAACCCTTATTTGAAAAGTAACTCTTATATCTATAATTTTTTAGGGCCTAACCGTTTTTGATTTTTTACAAAAATCTGAGAGGACCCGTAATTTTTTAATTTGCTGTTGTTAACATTGCTAACAATTCCGCAATTAATGGTATTTTTTTATTAGAATATTCCCATGTCATTTTCGAACTTCACGGAGCTGTTCATAAGACAATTAGCAGCACAATATAAAAATTAAAAAATTTATTATTATTAAAAAAATACAGATAGTTTTTTTATAAAAGTACAATTTTTTAAAGGGAAATAATGCTGCAACTAAATTTCCTAAGCTTTAAAGTACAAAGTTCAAATATTTTTACTTGAGTTAAAGGTAAGACGATATCTTTCTCATCTGTTTAAAGTCTATATATTAAAAATATATTCGTCATTATATTTACTATTAAAAAAAAAACTAACAATACCTAAATTAACAGTTCGATATTCACGTATATACATTGCACATGTAATCATTCCATCCATCAAATTGCAGGCAGTTTTGAACTTTTCGTCTTCACTTAAAACTAATATATTGTCTCTTAAACAGTAAGACAAAATTTTTATTTATTTATCATATCAAGTAACCGAAGTTTGAAAGCAATGAAAAATTTCAAATGTATCGTAGAAAAATTTTATGGTTTTACTTGGGTAGCACTACTTATATACAATACAAGTAAAACTGTATAAATATACACTATCTATTACGCAATACTTGTATATACAAGATGTAAGTAATTTCAAATTCATCAAATAAAAATTTTATCGACTCGCATATCATCTTTTTTTATTACTTCAACTGCATGTCAGTTTTAGTCCCGACTGATAGAAAAAAAAATTATCAAACCATTTGACTATTAAATAATATATCACCCCAAAACGTTAAAGTTTCTTATCACCAAAATATAGATAACATTAAATTTTAAATTCTAAATCCTTAAAAATACTTTCTCTCGATATTTTAATAATCGCCTAATTCGTCAATCTTTTCTAGTCTCTCGCTCTCTCTCTCCCTCTCTGACAGTCTAAAGATTACTCGAGTGCCTGCTACCCATTCTACACCACCCCTACCGTTTCCCCTGCTTAAGCTGTATATTATGCAGCAGAGTCAAGTCCCGGGCGATCGCTTTGCGTCCCAGCATGGTCCTCACGTCGTAGAACCTGAACAGCGAGCTCATCGAGAACAGCTCCGGCGTCGCCTTCAGCAGGCTCGTCACCAGCGTCGGCGGCATCACTTGAAATACGACGAGGGCCTTGTCCTTCGAGCACTGGGCCAGCGAGTTGACGAAGCTGACGGCGAAGTGCGTCCGCTGCGCGACTCCCGCGCGGCAGTCGGCGAAGCGATCGAACGCCGAGAACAGCTCCCTGAGAGCGCCCAGGAGCGGCTCCCTCAGCTCGAAGCTCGATTGCCGCTTGGGAGGGGTGGCGGGCGCGCACTTGAAGCTCCGGCTCTCCTCGTTCTTGGCGATCTTGCCCGGCGGGAAGTCGAGCTCCAGCTTCTCCGGCTCGCTCTCGGTCCTCTTGCGCTTGCGCTTCACCTTCTTGCTCGCGGACCTCTGATCCTCCACGGAGGAGAGGATGCAGTAGGCGCAGAGCTTCGCCAGGGCCACCGACTGCGGCTCGACCAGCTGCGTCGCTCTGGAAAAAGAATCGGCTCGGTTTTTCTTCCTCGATTTTCCGGAATTGAATAATTTACTTTGCGATTGTATACTCACTTTTCCTGGTTCCACAGGTACTGCTTTAGAACCTGACTGATCAGCTGCACCGTGCAGTCTTCGATGTTGAGGTGAAAAATGGAGAACATTAAGTCGACGGCGCGATCGAGTTCCTCCTCGTAATTCAATTTGAATAACTCTTCGACCAGATTGGCGACCATCCACAAAGAGCCTCCGCTTTTCAACAACGACGCCAGTCCTTGAGTCTTTTGTATTTGAATCCAGCGGTTTTCGAAAGTAAATTTCCAGATTTCTTGCAGCTTCTCCCGAAGCGGATCCTTCGAAATTACGCTGAAACGGAAGACCGATAGATTTTTATTAAAATATCGAACGTCAACGAAAACTATGTCGAAGAGCTCGTAAAGCAGGTTTACTTACCCATTGGTTTTCAGCTTCGTTTGCGGCCTTAGATACAATTGAGTTTGCATGTTGTGAATTATTTTATACATCAAATTTGTCCTGGAAAAAATTAATAATTAATTAACAAACCTACTTTATGCAAATGCTTTGTACTTGGAAAAACAATGTTTTCTCAACTCGCCGTCGCCTCCGTTAAAAAAAATACGACGTGGAACACGGAAAGAATTATTTTCTCCCCTTGTGCAATATATACTTCCAAATTGCAGTAAAAATAACCGACAAAACAAGCTGTTCCACTTATTAAAAAAAATCTTACAAAGCTCTGCCCTTTTGTAGGATATTTATAGGATCTAGCACACGGATTTGCGCCAGAACATCCATCAGATCTTCCAAGATTCTTCCATCCTGACCCGCGCGAAAAACAATACAACAAACCCTCCTCCGCCCCCCACCCACAGGTAACTCGAACCAATAGCAATCCTCACCTCTCCCTGTAATTGTCCCTCGTGTCGTCGGGCACGCCGGTGCTGAGGAACTGCTGCACCATGTTCACGGGCCTGAGCACGGCGCCGCGGTGGCTGACGCTCATGTGGGCGCACAGCCAGGCCGAGGCGCAGACGGGCAGGCAGCAGGAGAGCAGGCGCAGATTGTTGAGGGCCCGCTTGACGTCGGCGGGCCCGACGGCGTTGCACTCCCAGCCCTGGAGCAGCTCCCGGGCGACGCCCGACGCCGTCTGGCAGTGGAGGTGCCAGTGGTTGGGACGCCAGGACTCCTGGGCCTGGAGGACGTCGCGCAGCAGCGCGTCGACCTGGGCCGAGTCGACGGACTTGAGGATCGAGTGGGGGGACTTGGGGTGCTCGTCCAGGGGCAGGCAGAGGTGGGCCCACTGCTCGAAGAACGAGCTGCCGTTGCCCTCGATCACCTGAAACGGGGAGGATTGCAGTGCGCGGCGTTCAAGGGGTTGGATAGTTCGATAGTGAGCGAAGAATGGCATCGATTTTTTAGGAATAACAGCGTGTTCCAGTTTACGCGCTCACGCGTGCTAGTTTTCGTTATATTTTTCATTCCTTTGTATCATCTCTAATTCTTATTTAAGAAAGTTTAAATGCTAATTTGTTATCCTAAATAATGATTGTATTACATTTTCTTATTCAAATGTTATTATATACACCATTTAGTCATTTAGTTTTTTAGTTTTAAGTTTTTCTTCTTAAGTCATGCAAATATCCTCTGCACTTAAACCATATATAACAGAGATATTTTTCTAATCTTGCAGCATTGATAAAAACATAAAAAAAAAAAAACACGCTCCAGCTAACACCCTTTAAAAACAACAAAGCAATCACACTCACGCTGGGGCCGTAATTCTGCACGATCCAGCAGAGCATGAGAAACGAGATCTCGAAGAGCAGGGCGCTCGTCTTCCCCGCCTTGCCGGGCTGCTCGCTCATCGCCCTGCTGCACTCGTTGCACTTGATCAGCCTCGCGACAAAGAGCCTCAGCTTGCCCTGGGCGGTCGCCACCGACAGCATCAGCTCGAAGCTGTTGCCGACGAGGACCTGGCACAGGACGCCGAGCATCGCGTCCTGGTGCCGCGCGGACTCCGCGTCCAGGGACTTGAGGACGCCGGTGAGCGGCGGCCCGGCCTTTATGATCATCGCGCGGATGGAGGAGCGCAGGCTCTGGGTGCTCGGGTCGCTCGGCAGCGGCGACATCTGCTTCCAGCGCTCGGCGGCGATCTCCTTCGCCTGGGCGCTGCTCAGGAGGTTCGCCTTCTGCAGCTCGGTGGCCAGGAACTCGAGGCTGTTGCCGCCGCAGACGATGTCGAATTTGTCGAGCAGCGGTCGGTAGCGCTGCAGCAGGTCGAACGCCTCGATCACGTCGAGGGAGGGGTCGGGCTTTACGGCTCCGCCTGGAAGTGGGAAGGTTGGCTTGATTAATCATCGGGTCTCTGATAAGACAGATACTACTGGCGTAAAATGAAAAGTGATCAAAGAATAATTTTGGGACATTGGGCGTGTAATATTTGCTGCAATTTTCAAATGACTTTTTAAGTTTCACCTTATTAATTGTACCTACATGCTTTTACACTTTAAACTTAATACTAGTATATGTATTTCAAAGAAACCAAAATCTTATTGGCGAAGGCAATTTAAAGATCGTGCACGACAGGTACTATATGGAACGTCGCGGATTAAATCACTAAAAAAAGTGTTTTGCGATCTCGAAATCAAAGCATATCTTATTTAAATGTTTAAAGATCAATATCCAAAAATCCCGAGGTGACGGTTCAAAACGATCGACCCTGGAATAATCTCACCTTTTCCCGAGAGCGTCAATTCCTTAACGATGCTCGGCAGCTTGTAAACCGCGAAGCTGCCCCACATCGACTCCTTGACCGTACTGGCGACGTCGTACCAGCAGAGGACGCTCGCCCTGATCACCTCCGCGCACAGTCGCGCCTTCGAGTAGCTCTTGATCTTCTGGATCATCAGCAGGTGGGCGACGAGGCCGGAGGTCGGCGTGCCGGGGTTCGCGGTGTTCAGCACCGCGATTATCGGCTGGACGCAGTTGGTGATGGGCTCGGGCTCCCGCCTGGGCGTCGAGGAGATCTCGAGGATGCTGCGGAGCTGCAGCTGACGGAGGGAGGCGTCTATCGTGACGGGAATTTTCACGGCGGACTTTTGCTGGTCCTGCTCGATGGCCGCGCACAGTTTCAGGATCGCGGAGTGTAAGTCTGCGAGGGGAGGAAAATTAGATTGGTTATTGCTGCGCGCTTAACGGAGAGGCAGCTTTTCAAAGAAATATTCCACTTTTTGTAATTGTAAAGGTGAACGTGCCTTTCCGCAATCATGAATTTCTCAAGACTTTTAAAGTTGTTTTGAAATCCGCTTTTTTAGTAACTATAACTCGTAAGAGCTCTTAAATACGTAGGCCATAATTAAATTTCTATACGCGGATGCTTAAAAACAAAAAAAAAAAAAAACCCCAGTTCTCTCACCTTTATTCTCGTGCTTGGCGCAGTACAGCAGAGCGCGAATGAACTCCGAGGCCATCAGCCCGTTGAGAAGCGCGGCCGCCTCGCTCGCGATCTCCGCCGACTGGGGCGTCAAGTCGGCGTGCTCCTCCGGGCCGCTCGCGTTCATCCAGTGATGGTAGCACCTCAGGATCCAGTCGACGATCGACAGGCAGGCCTCCGGCAGGAGCTCCTCCTCCGATCTGCCCCGGCACGTTATGAACTTGGACATCGTCTCCACGTAGCGCAGCAGCCGGAGGACGCAGTGCGGCCGGTCGAGGCAGTCGTACTTGCTGATTCGCTGGAGCACCGCGGCGTAGGAGATCACCTGAGGAGAGACGGCGAGTCGTTTTTTTGGTGAGATAGTTTTTTAATCCGAACGGGCAATTTTTTTTTTTAATTTCAGCGTTCGAATCTGCAAGCGGCATTGCAGAATCGACGGTGGAATTTTGGAAAATTCGCGCACACCGACAAGACCTTGAACGATAGCCTTTAATACCAGGAAGTAATCTATTTTCTCGTTTCATTACGGAAAATAGATTTATTGACCAATAAACAACACTGCACGTACCTGCGAGCAAAGCGAGTGCGTCAAGTAGGACAGAATCAACTCATTCGGAAACGAACCGACCAGAGCTTGCTGCAGTATGCAATCGGCCAGATTGTGAACGTCTCCGCTGACGCCTCTCGGCAGAATCTGAAAATCGGCCCGAGTTAGCTTCACGCCGAGCAAGCTCGCCTGTCGAGCTGCATCTCGTTCGCGCTACTCACGGTTTTGATGTTTATCCCCCACTGAAGATCGGTCCATCTTTCGCGCCAGGCTCTTATCAGAAGAGCCTTCAGGCTGCTCGTCTTACTCGTCGCTGCCTTCTCCATGTCGGACTGCACCCAGCCAAGGCGCCGTGAAACTGTGCCCGCGATCGCGGCCCGCGAGCAGCTCCGATTTTTCAGGCACCGGCGCGATGCGCCACAGGCGACGTCGTTCGAGCGCGAACGTCCCGCGAGATCGGGCTGTTAAGGCTGCATTTTTGGTTGCCGTGTGATTCGGGAATTTTCCATCGGGAACGACGCTTGGCGCACAGCTGTCTTGAGTGCCTGTTATTGTGCCCACTGCGGACAGTTTTCGTCGTGTGCCGAAGCGTTCCCCTCCCCCGGCGGAGCCCCTCTCCCCCTTCCCCCCTTAAGGGCTTTCGAATTTTTGAGGTAGGGAAATTTTTGGGTTTTTCCGGCGTCCCGGCAAGAGTTTTCTAGGGAATTTGTTTCGGGGAGATCGACCGAGTTTTCCTGAAGGAACGCAGAATGTTTTATCTACAATAGATATGAAATTGAGTTTTTGTATATAGTAGTATTGTAGAACTATAGTCTAAACTTAAATGTTGAGTATTTTACAGCTTAATCGTGAAAGGATATTTAAAGAAATGCAGATTGCTGCCCTCAACAAGTTACTTTGTATGTCGAGAAACTGGTCTAATAAAGCAATCACGCATAATTGTAAAAACAAAAACAAAACAAAAAGAAATAATTACCTTCTTTTATATTTTCATAATGTACGTAACTTTTAAATCTCACATCATTCCCAAATCCCCAGTCACCAATGCGGTACAAAAAGATGGAGCCTGTCCGCTAAATTTTAATTAAAGTCTTGGATTGTAACAAAGTATAATTTTTTTGATTCATAGCAAGTCTGTGATTGTTTTATTTACGTAACTTTTTAGCATTGCTTTTTATTGCACTAATTTATTCGCCGAATTCTATGAAACGGGCTAAAAAAATGTATTATTCGGTCATTGAGTTTGAATTATTGAATTCTGTAACGAACCTTCTTAACAGCCAGAACTTTTCTATTTTTACAGCTTAACTGGCTATCTATCAGAGTCCTCTTTCAAGATAATTGGGATGATATCTGTTCAACGACCTGCGATATTTCTAGAATCTGAGTATCCCAATCTGTCGAGAATATTTTCAATGGAAGACTTTTCCGTTCAACTCGTAAACGGCAGCAGTTCCATCATAATAACTTTATTTTCTCCTTCAACGATATTTTTTTACTTATTAGATTTGTATAAGTAAAAATTTCAAGTTTCGAATAATTGTCAGTGTAAAACTAAGCAAAAACACTGTCGTCGATTTGATTTTTTTTTCTCAGCGCCTCAGAGATTTACGGGGCCGAGAGAAATTCGAAACGCAGTTTAGTTAAGCATCCAAAGTTAAACGTCGTACTTGTAGTCCAAGTAGGTATACAAGACGCTTTAGCATCTCAGGAAAGCCCATTCGGCTCAGCCCTTAATATTTTCGGATTTGGGAAGTGTTCGACCGCCCGTCGGGGTGACTAAAAACTGAGGAAAGCGCCGGCAGCTGGCAGATAATCTCTCGTGTCCACGCAACTCGACAGTTTCTCCACAGATGAATCGGTAACGTTTTCCGATGGCAAGGAAAGCGGGACGGTTCTCGAACACCTCGCTGCTGCTCTAATTGCAGAGTGACAAGTGTCCCAAAAGCGAATAGTCGCCCCTTTTATCGTTATTAAAACGCTCGAGGCAGTTTCTTTTTCTTTTTCGTTACTTTCTTTAACAAAAAAAAAGGAGCACAACGTCGTCGTGCCCTCACCAGCAATTGATTTCCCAAACATTTTTTTTTTTTCTAGCTTGCCGCGGCATCGCGTTTCAGTCTCCTCGCGTCGGAAACTTACTTCCCCAAGAAGAAAACTCGGCGTGGCTAGCCAACGCAGCCGCGTGCAGCCTCGTAAAAAGGTGGCCCCGCTGCGCGCCTCCGGCAAGCGTGAAAAACCAGAGGGGGAGGGGGGCGACACAGCTTCCTCCCCCCCAGCATCTTCCGTCTCTCTTTCGGCCCGGAGAAAAGACCGAAGGAGAGGATACCGCCTGGGCGACGAGAAAGAGAGAGAATTTGCCACCGATAGATTCGAGTGAACGATCAGCGGAGGCGCAGCCGAAGGTTTTGAGAAAACGCGGAGATAAATCGTTTTCGTTGGAGCTTCGAGAGATTTCGGTTTTGAGAGGCTCTTGTTTGTTGTCGCAGTGGATGTAAATGGCGGCGGGGAACGGCGTTTGTTCAGTGTAGGCTGATGTAAGCTGACTTTTTATGACTTGAAACTATGGTAGACTTTGGCTTGCAGATTTGAACGTTCAATGATACACTGCGAAATGATTAATTATAAGCAAAATTGGATAGAAATTTTATAATATCACAAAGCTTACTTGAATTTCTGAATTCTATGAAAATTTACAAAATTCTGTATTGTGAAGAATATTAACAATAATTTTCGAACACTTCACAAAACGCCTCCCTATATACAACTCCTTGAGTACTAAAGCATGTTAAATTAATTATTTAATTGCAATTTCTAAATTCTTACAAGACTATTGCAATTTCATTAAAAAATTTTTAAATAAAAAAACTATTTCATACTTGGAAGACATCTCGTCCTCACACAACACTTTCGTAATTACATTATATAAACTTTTACGATACTTCAAATCAAAGTACTGGCCAGTCCCAGGTAACCCGCCTTTTATCCGCTGCGGAAGACTCTAGAATTTCTCTAGCCCATACCTTCTCTAGTCTTACCCCGCAAAGTTGCCTTCAGCTCCGGACGCCAGGTACTTGCGCAGGGTTTCCATCCGGGGCCCGAAATCCGGGTGAAAATACATCCGATGAATTTGAGAGCCTGAAATGCGACACCTGGCCTGGAAAATTTACGATGCGGCGTGCTGAGCGGCGACGGATAAGTTACAGCTAAAACGGCTGAAACTTTTCAGGATCGCTTACAGCGATTAATAATATTGTGATTGTATTTGTAATTTTGGTAATTGTATTGTACTATGCTTTTTGGGAACGAATGTATAGACGCGTATTGGAGTTCGCGCGATTTATCTTTGGAGAGACAGAGCTGTTAATAAATCAATTTTGAAGTGCTTTAGTCGAAGATTTTTGGGTTTTATGATTCAATTGCGCTTGTCCGCCATAAAGATTTAATTGCGGGTATTATTCTTTCGCGCGAACGATGGCAAAGAATTCATTTTTGTTAACGTCCGCATGATCTTGCCAAAGCTTTGCCATTCTTGACGAACGCAAACGTTGTAAAGCATTGTGAAATATACAGTCGTTGCAAACAGTTATAGCAATATTAGGTAGTTTTGGGTAAAATTTATTTAGCCAGATTGAATGGTGTTCGACAAGTTTTGGCAAAAAATTAGTTTTCACTCGACTTATAACAAAGTCTCATTTATCGGATTCTGTTACATAAATATTGTTAAATATTGTCGAGCATTTCGAGGAATAGACGATGAAAAACGGCAAAGCGTTGACAAACGTCATCTAAAACCATGGCGTCTCTATTGAAAATATCTTCTGGATTTCACTGAAATTCCAGCGAAATTCATTTTCAATACAGATACTTTCTTAAATCTTATTAAACTTTGCTTAAAATTACGTATTCTCCAAAGCTTGCCAAACGCTGCTTAAACTTTGCTTAAAAAATTATTGAACGTTGCTAAATCATGCCTGACATTGCCAAGAGTCCGACACGTCGCAGTTGACAAGTGTTTGGCAAGTATATTTTGACGGTGTTCGGCAAATTGAGACAATAAATTGTATCGTTTCCAAAAGGGTTGATATTTATTTTATAGATCAACTGAATGGAGCGAATAAATTTTTTACAATTTATAAGTTTCTTTACATTTAAAATGAAAGATCATTTTTTCCAGTACACGTCAATTCAACATATC
>JAWWEM010046707.1:0-12516 GCA_035582935.1 Ormyrus thymus
CAGTGTTGTCAAATCAATAGCTTGGTGGTTGAATTGATTATCGGAGTTTTTGAATTGACGATGGTTTTTTCTCAGTGCACATTTACTACACTTGTATAGTATAATTATTCATTCGACTATCGAACTAAAATAGGTAATCATTTTTTTTTATAAGCAAGCATATATAATTGTATGCGTTATGAAAATATAATAAAATATCAATTATTGTTTGATTTATACAGTATTGATACAAACCAAGATGGTTCACTGCCTAAAACAAAATTGACCATGATCATTTTCGTTACAATATCCATAAATTAAATATAAACATTTATGAAATACGCGTTTAAATTGTGAGATGGAGAGAACAATGTATCGACCTCACCTTTGTCATAGAGGGTTGAATTAGCATTCTCTAAAAATTCATGAAACCATCACGGCGAGACGGAACTCAGCCCCGCGAACCATTGAAATTCAAAGTATAATATATCCCTTTGAAAGTAAAAAAAAAAAAAAAAAATTCATCCTTTCCAATATTTTCCATAAAAACACCTCCGATCAAAGCTCCCGTGCGTCCACCGTGGGAGCTTCACCCTCGCCCGGTTCATAAATTTTAACGACCCGCCGCGCGGCGGCGGCTCGAATTAACGGAAGCGCCTCATTTCAAAGTCAAAAGTGTCGCGGCGCCGCGCGAATAGCGCGCGGGAGGCTTTACTGCAGGCGGGCAGGCAGCCCCGATCGAACATATAAAAGCCCGACTCGGGCTCTCTTCCTGATTATCCGATTTAAAAGTCATACATTAGGGCCGGACAAAGCGGCGGCTGCGGCGGCGCTCTCGAGGGTTGCAACAGGTTGCCGCGCCGGGAATTCCTGCTTCTCCCCCTCCCCCCCCCCTCTCGCATCGGATGCAAAGGACCTTAACTCTCCCTCTTTTCCTGCACGTGTTCCGCGCACCGGCAACCGGTTTCCTGCCCGGCGCGGCCGGGCACGGGGAAAAAAAAACGTCTTTTCTTCGGCGCTTCTTCTGCGCCGAGGAAGGGATGCGCCGGCGGGTACGCGCTGGGGTGGATGTCTGGCCTTTCAATGTAATTTTAATGTAAGAGGGCATGAATTATCGGCCGAGGAGCTTCCTTTGTGGGACGGAGCGCTTCGGGTGCGCACGCTTGCGTGTGGAATTAACGCAATTACAGCTTTGGCGGGGATGTCGGGAGTGATTCTGTAACGCTTTTTTTACTTTATTTGTTTATCGTTTATTGACGTGCGTAATTTCATTTCGTGCGATTAATCGGCGTTTTTTCTTTCAAGTTTCAATTTATTTTGCTCCGAGCGCCAGTTCATTAAAACCAATAAAATAATCGCAAGGCCCATAAAAGTAACATCATCTATAATTAAAAAAACGAGCACTAAAACTTGGCACTTTATTTTATTAAAAAAGTCGAGGCGCACTTTGCGCATTCCCGCCTAAGTTATTAAACAGTAATTAATAGTTCAGTGTATTTAAGCTAAATTGGCACGCGAAGCATCGATCGGGGTATATCCCGTATATAGTACGTAATTAATATTAGCTTCCTGAATTCTACCGAACTATTACATATTCCGAAGTCTGGAATTTCGGTAGCCGCAGCGCCGGAGCTTCAAAGATCAGAAATTATGCAAATGCTTTTAGCTACTATCATAGCTAAAGTATGCGCATACACGACGAGCTTCTTTCATAAATATTGCACCGGAGTATAAAAGGAGCATCGTCGACCTCTCGATAAATTCTATTACCGTAAAACGATTACTTCCAGCTCTTCCATTACAAATAGCTAAGAACACAAAGTGTTCTTGTACAAAGTAAAAGTATAGAATCATAGAATAATAACCCACCGCTGCATCCGCGCGCATTTCTATTTCTCGTGATTGGCCTCCGCGACGGATCGAATGAAACGATAACGATAAGGAAAAAAGTCGGCTCTCCCTCTCTCTCTCTCTCTCTCTCTCGCTCCCGAGGTAAAAAATCAGTCCGGAGGGTGAGAACTTCGTTCGAACAGAAAACACGTTATCCACGCCTCGGCCCGGAGAGAAGGGAAAAATACGTTAAAACTCGGAGGATTATTTCCCGAAGGCGCCGTAAACGAAGACGTCGCCATGGGAAAAAAGCGAAGTAGGGTTGAACGTCCTGACCCCTCTGCTCCCTCCGATTCTCCCCGAAGATAAGGAGAGTCATGCCGGATGCTACGGATTCTAACTGCCCGAAAACTTGTAATTCTCCTTTCTTTCCTTGACCCTTCGTTTTTCCTAATTTCCTACGCTTTTCTGTATTTTATAAAGCGTCATTCGTTTTTTATTTCTGCGGTGGATTACACTTGAGTCTGTAACGATGTAATTTACTTTAATTAAAAAAACTCTTCAATTACAGTAATTGAATTTTCTTTTAATTAAAAATTGCCTTGGCTGTAATAAAAATAATTAATTTTAATACAATTATTATTATATTATTTTTATCGATCTTACTACGTATTTCATAGAATTTTACTGAAATAAATGCAAACTGAACTAATAATCAGTTTAATAATAAATCTAATTAAAGCCCCATTAAAACTCCCGTTTACCGTCTACTTCCCAATATCAATCGAATCGTGAAATAATTTTCCTCCTCCTCCACTTAAAAAAAAAAATGACACAATTTTGGTTTGCTTCGTACGACTCGCCAAGGAAGTCGACGACTGCAGCGCTTGGTCACACACGACGCATTGTGCGGGGCTTATCAAGGCGTGCACGTTTCTTTTTTTTTCTTTTTTCTTGAAAATAGGTGCTTGAAAAACACGCGCGCTGGAGATTGAAGTGCGGCGCTACGACACGGCTCTTATCGCCTTTCCTGCTCCGCGTGCATTCTGTTCTTCGTCTCGCTTGTGCGCGCGCTTTCCTCTCCTAACAATGATGTCGCGTGCGCGCTTTTTTTTTCGGAACGCGAAACTTTAAGCTCGAAAGTTTATCCGCACCTCTCGGCGAGACTCGTTTTCGCTAATTTGTTTCTTTGCCGAGCTTTAACTGTTTTATTGTGACTTCGTACGCGCATCGTTTGCTTTTTAATTACTTTTTAATTTATTTCTATTGCTCGCATCAAAAGATACTAAATTTGAGTTTGATAAGCAGTGATGAGTTTTCTAAATTAAACATTTTTATCGCAAGGATCATTAATGATATTAAACGCTTTTTTAAAAGTAAAATTAATCAAAGCATGATTTAAATGTAACCCAATTCCGATAAAAATATTTGATAGCAAAAACAGACTATACACGATCCTTTATCGCTCCCATAAAAATCTCATAATGAATAAATCAAGCCTCTCACAAAGCCCGCGCACGGGGAGGGGAGCGGCAGGGAAAAAAAAAATCAAAATTCCTAATGAACATTAAATCCGAGCCCCGCTTTGCCGCGGCCCGCGCGAACAATACAACCTGTTGGCTCAACAAACGGAGGGAAAAAAAAAAAGAAGTGAGATTCCCCGGCTCGCGGCGGCGCACCTGAGCACGGGTGTCAGGTGACTTTCACATCCCCTTAAATCAGAAAAAGGCCAGCTGCGCCGGCCGCCGCGGCAGCGGCTCGCTGCACATCCACGAGCCCGTAATCCCTCGAATCAGAGGAGCCAGCCGAGCGTGTCCCCGAGTCATCCCCGGGTGGCACGGAACTCGATATATATATATATACATATATATGTGTGTGCGCGAGCCGTATAAAGGAGTGAGAAAAAAAAAAACGACGGGACCGAACGGGAAACGGGCGAGCTTTTCTGGGGACCCGTTCACACAATTACGGGGACAATTTCATTAAACCGCTTCCTCGTATTGCGACACCGCGCCGTGCGCTTCAATTGCGGCGCTGGTGTACTCGAGAACGTCGGCGGCTCCTGGCTGGGAAGACGGGGATCAGTCTTTTTGACGGACGGTGAGTTTGGCGCTTTAAAAAATTGACGCGAGTGACTTTTCAATTAAATTTGTATTAGCTGAAATTTTGGAAAATAAACTGGGGCGAAGAAGCTGTCTTAATAAGGAGAACTTGCTAAGTTCTATGTTGGAGAAAAATTTCTATGTTGGACACTGTAGGGATATTAACCTTAGAAAATGTCGCGCTCCATTAATTACTCGTAGTTTTGCAGATATATAGTCTCCCTTTGGATCCTATATGATAGTGATATCTAAACGTGCAATCCGTTGATGTTCAAAAGCAATATTATCAAAATCAAAACAAAGATAAACGTAATTACCTAAATTATCGTTAATTACATTTATTTACAGAACTTTGACTGCATTAAGTTTATCAACACTTTCTCTAAAAGCATTTATTAAAGCAACGTGCAAAATTGATTAAACCGATTTCATCGGAATAATTCGTATTGAAATTAACCAATTTGACGGGAAGCTAATTAAACCCGCGCGTCCAACTAACAAAAAGGAAAAGTGAAATCCCTAATATCGGCGACTAAATAAGCCCACATAAAACGCCGGTATCCCCGAAGCGAAGCTCGAAATTTTCGGGGGTGGGGGGCTACCCAAAATCAGGCTCGAGCCCGGCCTCGCTCTCCTCTCCGAAAAAGCCCGCCGCGCGAGAAAGAGAAACGGCTCGAGAGTCGGCGCGGGCGACTCGAAGTCAAGCACCCCGCGGGAGAAAGAGCGAGACGGAGCGACGTTCACGCGTTATTTAGCAGCTAGGCTACAGTAGCCAACCCCGGCTCGCTCGTCTCCTCTGAAAATCCGTAAAGTCAAGCCTCCGCGAGAGCGGCAGACCCCAGCTCTCTCTCTCGCTCGCTCGCTCCTCGCCTCGCTCGCAAGAAAGAAGACAAGAAGGAGGAGGAGGAGGAGAGATGTGGGAGCGGCGCGGCGTTCAGCGTCTCGAGGGTTCAACGAACCCGCGGCCGCGCCGCTTAGCCACGGACACGCCGGCGCATTGT
Organism: Ormyrus thymus; assembly: GCA_035582935.1. Taxonomy (NCBI): domain Eukaryota; kingdom Metazoa; phylum Arthropoda; class Insecta; order Hymenoptera; family Ormyridae; genus Ormyrus; species Ormyrus thymus. Next base: position 4,913 of record JAWWEM010046707.1, read on the forward strand.
TCCGACGAGCGCACCCCGACCGATTTCCCGAAGGTTTTCCGGGGCGCGCGCGCGGGGCAAGCGCCGATTTACGAGCGGCTTATTTACGGGCGATCGCGCGGCGGCCGCTTATGGCTTGTACCGGGCGGGGAGCGACTCGGCGCTTTTTACGGGGTGCCGAGCGCGATGAATGATTAGCCGCTCTCGAGGACCAATGGGGCCAGAGGCCGGGGAGGCGGGACCACTGGCTAAGCTCCCGGTTTGGGGTCTCAGGTGTTTTCGAGGAGGACGGCCTCGATTCGAGATCGGGAAATCCTTTCGGTCGCGAGCTTAATGACGAGTGAGGACTCGTTTGGTCGCCGGTGGTGGGCCTTTTTTCGGGCTTGTTCCTTTGCGAGGGGAGGGCTTATCTTACCGTCGGCTTATCGATAAGACTCAGTTTTCATTTGTTTTTAATTAGTTCTTAATGAACGCACAATTGATATCGGCAGTTTATTCGATCGAGAGCAGCAGCTCTCAGCAAAGCCAGCCAGTCAAGCAATGAGCTTCGAAAACCCGTCGAGGAAACTTTAAACCCACCGAAGCTCCGAGCGACGAGCAGCGCGCAGATTTTAATAAGCCTCTCGTGCATAATAAGGGTAAGGGTATAAAAATGCCGGCGCGCTCCGCCGAAAGCTGGCACCGCGCGTGGGTGTGTCGTAAATACAGCGGTGAAAGGGTGGCTCTCTCTCTCTCTCTCTCTCTCCCGATCAAGATCTTATTTTACGGCGCGAGCCGAGAGCGGAGGAGAGAGAAAGAGAGAGAGAGAGGGAGAGGTTGCCCTCCATCCTGGAATCCACCGAGAGTGCAAGAGAAAGCCTCCTCCGAAGGCTGAGATGCTCGGGCCTAGTCCCGGTCTCCCCGAGGGGTCAAACGGGCTCGCTTTCTTTTTTTTTTTTCTTATTTTTCGGGCCCGGAGTGTGAATTCGGAATGGCCGAGTTTCGCTGATTCGGTCGGATAGGGAGATTCGACCGACGATTGCGCTTTTTGGAATCGGATTGCTGATAGCGGCGGGGTTTCTTTTTTGCGTTTTTGCTTTGAAATATTGAATTTTGGGCTTGGGAAGAGCCAGTCGTTGCTCGCCGCGTTGGTGAGTCTGCTTTAAGATAATGGCATGCTTTTAACTGCTTTCGAGTAGAAAATGATAGTGAGAGGTTATAAGAAGATGCTAATTATTCTGAAATTCGAGGATAACGTTACTTTATGCAAAGATCAATTTGGAGAAATGACTGAAGAATCGATTTGAAAGGATCAAGAGTTTTATTTATTAATGAATTCCGCTCGTAGATTAAAAAAAAATCTTAAAATGCATTTTAAATATCAAATAGGTCATTGCTGCTTACAGTGAAACAAGCATAAAGTATGAGCACTTAAAAAATGCTATTTTACAGTAGAATATGACTAAACTTTGTTTCAAACTTATTTCGAACGAACAACAATGTTATATAATCACAAACTTTTACAACAATTTCTTCCCCAGCAAAAAAAAAAACCTATTTTCTAAATTCAGTTTGGAAGTCACCGCACGCCTGAAAATAACACCATATCATTAGACGTTCAACAATTGATCAGCAAAGCAAACTAAAAGCACCCGAACAAACTCCGCTTACAAACAAACCCTGCCCTCGGCCATTGACAAATCCTTCATTGTCCCGCTCTCAAAAGCGCGAGCCTATATATACACCGGAGCGTCGAAACCTATATATCGCGGCCCAGGCAAAGGCGTGCATTCCAGCCTCTCCCCGCGCGGCGGCGACGACGGCGGCGGCGCGGCGTTACGAAATCAGTCGAGAATCCAGATTAGGACAGGCCTCGCGCGCGAGGATCCTCTCTCGCGGCCGCGTACACTTGAGTGCGCGCCTCGTTACCGTTAAACTGACTTCCGGCTACCCACCTACCTACCTACCTACTTTCATCCTCGCGGGAGGAGCGCGACGACCCGCCGCGCCGAGAGAGAGAGAGAGAGAGAGAGACGGCGACGCGGCCATAATTCCGTGGAGCTGCGCGCGCGAGCCTATACTCCTTCCTTCTTCGTCGGCTGCGAGCGCGAGAGGGTAAGGACCTGCTTCGTGCCGAGCCGCCGTTTGTCATCTTTCGTCGGGACGAGAGATCGTGGCTTGGATTAGCGGCCGAATCGGGGCTCGATTAATTTCGGCTCTAGATGAGCTTTGCTTTCGGGGCTTTCGATTTTTTAGAGTCTCAGTTCTTTAACAACATTACGAATTGCTGACGGGAGATCGGGTTGTATTATATGTAGTATAAAAGCGATATTACTCTTAATTTCCAAAAATAAAAAAAAAAAAAAGGAAAATAACACAAATCACAGCTCGACCGAGAAACTGCGCCAACCTGTCACGTCCGGGATGGACACTTGGCCCTCGCGTAAGTACATTTTCAGGCGAGGGCTTTTACCACGGCGTCATCGAAATCCTGCCGTGAAAGTGGCTTTTAAGAGTCGATCGGTGTATATACCCTTTCCATTGCCGACGGAGTCTCGTCGCGCGTGATAACATATAAGTGCACGCGCAAAAAGGACGAGGCGAGGACAGGGAAGAAGGACAATGGAGGAGAGAGAGAGAAAGAGAGAGAGAGAAAGAGATCAAAGAGTGATTAAGCTTTCGTAAAAACCCTTTAGTCAGGCGCAGGTAACCAGTTATTATAGACCTTTTTCCTACTCGCTCGTCTACTGGAAAATTTCTTACGCAAATACGTAAAGGCTCTTAAAAGCGTAGCTTTAAAGTACTCGTGTGTATTTAAAAACGCCTAATACAACACAGGACTCGGCAGTGAAAAATCTCTCGCAGCGAAAGCCACACAAGAAAAGTAAGTGAAACGCCCGAAAAACCAATTTAAATTACACCTTCCCCTTCCACCGAAAAGTGGCATCCTTTGAAAGAGAAGTCATCTCGAAAAAAAAGGCGCCTCCCAGCCCGTCGAGAAAAAAAAAGAAGCGTCCTCAAGAAGCGGCGGCGGCGAGAAAAAGAGCCTCTCCGCGCGCGCGCTCGCGCTCGGAGAAAGGAAGAGAAAATGAGAGGGGAGCGGAGGAAAAAAGAGAGAAAGCGTGCGTACGTGCGAGGCAGGGTCGATGCAAGTGGGCTGAAGTCGTCGTCGTCGTCGTCGTCGTCGTCGTCGTCGCGTCGTACCCCCGTCGCTCGTTCAACGACCCGAGGCGGCTCTCCTTCGGCGTCTTCTTCCTTCGCGAGCCGGTGTATAATGCACGCGCGCCTCTGTCGGCCCGCGCGTCGAGGGCCTTGCCACCTTTTAACCCTCTTCGCTGCAGCCGAGATGAAAGCCTGCTGATTTCGAGCTTTTCAGTCCTCTTGCTTTTCTTTTTTTTTCTTTTTTTTTTCACTGTTTCGCTGCCAAAGAAACTTTTTCGCTGCTTTTCGAGAGTATTGAACATTTCGCCTGGAGGCGGCCTACGCGCGGGTGGAAGATCGGGTTTTTACTCGTTTGATTAGATAGATGGACTTTGAAGGCGCGTCGAGCGAGGCGAGGATTCATCTGTTATGCGTCAAAGAAAAAGCATTGATCATCGACGAAATCTTCTTGGACCTTGAAAGGAGCTAGTTTTGTATACTAGTTCATAAAGCTAATATAAGCTAAATTAGTACAGATGATATAAGCTAACACGTCAATACTAAACAATACGTTGAACATTAAAACAAATGCATCGTAAGATATCAATTTTAGACCCGCTGTTAAAAGCCTAAATGCTAAATGGGTAATCCGATCAAGGACGCGACAACTAAAATTGCTTGCATCTGATACCGGGATAGCTTTCAATGTTCAAATATTTAGACCGAATCTTCATCTCGATAAATCAACACGAGAGAAAGAGCAGATTGGAGCCTCGGCGGGAATTCCATTACCGGGTAAACGAGTCTTCGGGAGGGAGAATCGCGGCGCGATTCCGCAAGCTCGAGAGAGAGAGAGAGAGAGAGAGAGCGACGTTCCGCGTCGCGCTCTCGGCGTCAAAGCCACTTGACGCCGTCGTTATTCTCGCGCTCAGGAGAGAGAGAGAGAGAGAGAGAGAGAGAGAGAGAGAGAGAGAGAGAGAGAGAAAAAGAACGAGAGAAGAGGCTCTCCTACTTTAGTCGCGTAATTAAGGGCAATATCTCGTAAAGAAGCGATTCCGGCGAGAGCGCAAGACATAAAGACGCTCGCTCTCGCTGACTTCTAGGCGAAAGGGTGAAGCGAATCGCTTAAGTGCCCGCCTGGAATGTCGAGAGAGAGAGAGAGAGAGAGAGAAAGAGAGAGGGAAATGTTTGATTTGAGCCTCGGCAGAAGGTTCCGACGATCCGATAAGTTTCTGCTCCGGAGAGTAAAAGTAACGTCTCGATTCGTCCAAATGGTATAGATTAAAATTTATTTCAACTCTAAGCAAAAATGCAAAAATTACCAACAGCAGGAGCCCGAAAGGATTTCGAATTTCCACGCTCGGCGAATCGGCGGCGTCGAGATCCCACCCCAAAACCCGAAACCTCCGGCTCGCGTAACTCAAGAAAGAGAGACGTGCCACCCTCGCCCGACAAAGGAAAGACAAGGCATCGCGAGCGCGATGAGCGAGGGAGCTTAAATAGAAGAGAGAGAAAAAAAAGAGAAAAAGTACATACACCCACACGTACCCGCACGTATATACGCGCGTAGGAGCGCGCGAAGAGAGCCGGGCGGCGGCGGCGGCGGGGGCAGGAAACGGGCGTTAGCATGAAATCCCGGATGTCGTGACTTCCGACTCCTTTGGCCCCTTGCATTTCCTGCGATTTGCCGGCGGCGCGAGAGGCTCCCGGGAGCTCTCTCCTCCCCCTCCGCGTTACGGGCGATAAATAAAACGACGCCGCTGCTTTTGTTGCACTCGCGCCCGAGGGGGGGGAGGGGGAGTTTTGATAGGGCCTGCAGCTTTTCGGACTGCGCCCGGATTTTAAATCGTTCCTGCCGCGCGTTGGGAACTGATGTACGGCGGGACTTTTAATTGGACTTTCTGCGCGGGGTTGCCGCTGTCGATTGGTGCTTGGCCTTTTCTGAATTTATTCAGCGGAATATAATAACTTTTATTACTTTCGAATGCGCGCCTCTTACGTAGTCCAATCGTACGACAAGTGCCGTTGCGCAAGTCAACTAGACCCAATTTCGGAGTATTAGGATGGTTCATTTTACGATGTGTATATATAAAAATAAATTCTGATATAAAATGCAAGCTCTGTATCATAACGTTATAGCATTTAAATCTTTTCGTCTGCGAGTTTATAGAGGCTCCGTTGAGCGCGGCATTGAAAAAATGGAATTATGTTTGGTCAGTACTTCCGTCAGTCTGTCATAACTCGCAAAGTAGGTAATTCGTATGCGCGCAAAAAATTGAAATGAACGTGCGCAACGGAGTCTCTCTCGAGCAGCTTGCAGCATAACGCGGATATTATGTTACATTCTCCCTCTCTCTCTCTCTCTCTCTCTCTCCAAAAATGAAAATATGGACCGCCCTTCGTCATCGTAAAGATTTTAGAGTGATAATAAGCGCGGCTCGTAAACAGTTGCACAACCTTAAGAATAAAAGAGCAAATATTGGGTAAGCCTTCTCTCAATTTGGATCCGCACCAAATACGGATTTGGGGGAAACCAAACCTGCGCGTACGAAGACTCGTCAAACAAAGCCTTCCTGCGGATGATGCGCGGTGCAGCCTCGATAGATAATTGACATTACCTTTAAATGAAAATTCAATAAAGTACTTGCATTTGTATTTAACGGCACATTAAAATTAAATAAAAAACGAAAGAAAATCCAAGATCCAAGTAAACGCCGTAATTTCCGTAAAAGCCTTCAGCGAATTCGCGGCGAAAAAGGGAAAAAAAAATGTAGGAAAGAGCGCGAATAAAGCGCTGAAAAGTTGAAATTCTCGCTCGTCGAGCACACGCGCTCGGGAGGAGAGTGCATGCATGTCGGCGCGTACTTACTTACGCGGGCTTAATATTAAAAGCGGCCGGGGCACTCGTGCGCGGCAACCGCAACGCACTCTATATTCGGCGAAACTCGCCGAAACGCTTTTTAAGGGCTCGCGCGAAAAGCCTCCATTTGCCGGGTGAAAGGAGAGGAGAGCGCGCGCAGGCAAAGAGAACGCGCGTGCATGCGCGAGCGGAAACGGCCAGACGTATACCGCTTAAGCCGCGGGAGTACGGGGGAGCCTAGGAATGCCTTTGCTCGCTTAGATCTGCTCGGGAGAGATTTTTCCCCGCTTTACGAACGAGCTGCCTGGTATTCGGGTTTTTAATAAAACACTGTGGTAACTCAATGCGATTCTTCGCCCCGAGCGAACGCGTCTTGCGATGATAAATTTTCGACTCCCAGAAAGCATTCGCGTCGAAAACCTTCGGCGAAAGACCCATCGCAAACCAGAAACCCCGTTCCCGGCTTCGAAAGCCGGCCGGGCCGAAAAAAAGCAGCACTCAGCGAGAGCCAGACCCGCGCTCACCCTAAGAAAGCGCAACGCCTCGCAGCGCACGCACAGCACGCAGGCACAGCAAGTGCGATAAGAGGCGCACGAGCCGTCGACCCGAATTGCATCTCCCTCTCTCCCTCTCTCTCCGTCGGATCTCCTCATGAAAGGCGCAGGCAGGCAGGCAGGCTCGCACATACGCACGTACACACACTAGGCGATTTGTCGAGGCACGGGGTGTGACGGGGAAGCCGAAGGGGGCAGCTCTCGGCGGCAAAAGCCAATGCACTGTAAGGAGCTCACGGCGCTCCCCCTCCCAGAGCCCAGGCCGGCCGGCCGGAGCTCGCGCGCGCGCGCGCCCACTTTAAGGAGGTTGCGCCGAGCGCTGCGTGCGCGCTCGCCTGCGGTGTGCCTGCAGCCTGGCCTCCGCTCCGCAGAGGCCCGCCGCGAGCTCGACGCCGAGGAGCGCGACGTCGGGGAGAGTCCCGGCGGAGGATTTTCTTGGGGGGACCGTCTATCCGCGGGATGAACGACGGGCGGACGGAATTTCGGGAGGGAGGGGGGGATCGTTAGCTTAATGATCGCGGCTCGGAATGGAAAGTTGTTGGAGTTGATTCTGATGCTTTAATGGGAATAGATAGGAATGTCCGCGATGACTTTATCTCTCCGCTGAGTACACAGCCTGCTATACAGCGCGATTAGTCGGGAAAATTCATGAAAAACGTGCAATTAATTGCTATAGTTATTAATTATTTTATCTTACTAGAGCAAAACGAGTAAGACGCCGAACACGTCGTGCAATTCGCGCGCTCGCGTTAATACCCTTTCATTACAGTGCGCAAAGCTGAAAATTAAGCAGGGGGGGAGGGGGGGAGACAGAAAAATGAAAGCCCGACGAAAATTAAATTAAGCCCGAAGAGAAAAGCTCGAACGAACCGCAAGTGCGACTCTCCCGAGCATCACCCTCCCCCAGCCCAGGCGGCTCCGGCATCATTCAGCAAACACTTGCGTCCCACGCGGCGACTCGAAACTCGACTCTCCGCGCGCAGCGGCTCTCCTCGCTGTTCATTCACACACCGCGGAGAGCGGCTCTCGGGCGATCGCTCGCTCGCTCCCTCTCTCTCTCCCGGCGTCGCGCGTCCTCCTTTGTACCGTTT
>JAWWEM010046718.1:0-12509 GCA_035582935.1 Ormyrus thymus
TATCAAGATACTCCGTGACTTGGGAATGGGCTAACTTTTCGAGGACCTTGGAAAGGAAGCAGAGCAACGCTATGGGTCTAAAGTCCGAGACAGAAGACGGTGCAACACTCTTTTTGAGTGCTATCACCTGCGCCCTTTTCCAGGCCCCCGGAAAGACCCCCTGAGCAAAAGAGGAGTTAAAAATATTAACCAAATAATCACCGATAACCGGTAGAGCCTTTACGATCACCCGCTGAGGAATCCCATCCACCCCTCTTGCCTGCGATGAAAAGTGGGAAATAGCAAGGACAACATCGCTAAAACTCACAGGCTTGAAATTAAAACCTTGCTCCTCTGCCGTATCAATTATTTCCTTTGCCCCTTCAGAGTCTTCAAGAGGGGAGGCTGAAATCCCAGCAAAGTGCGCGTTCAACTCCGCCGGCGTGAATCCATGTAAATCTTCCTCTTTTTGCTTAGGTAGGAGGCCGAGATTGCGCATTTCTTTCCAAATGTTCTTATTGTTGTCGAGAGCGTCAGCTAGGTGTTGTTGCATGAAAGAAGTTCGTTCTTCGACTAAACGCACATCGACCTCCTTATTGAGTCGAAGGAACTCATCAAACAGCTCAACTCGCCCAGTGCGTTTATAACGCCTGTGCATAGCGTTACGCTTGTCGATGAGCTGCCTCAACTCAGGTCCAAGCCAAGGAGCATACTTTTTGTTAGGGCAAACCTGCTTGAGAGGCGCCATATCGTTAATTGCAAAGTTAAGATTATTATTTAGGGAAAGCAAAGCGCCCTCCAAGTCGGTTTCAATAGAACTCATGGCTGACCAATCATATTGAGAAAGCAAGTTATTTAGTGCGGTAGGACATATACCTCTATAATCTCTATAAGAGAAAATTTCTCGAACAGGTTTTGGAGAAAAAATGTCAATAGTGACATCCAGAACACTATGCTTTCCAAAACTGGGCAGCCATTCATTCTTATAATCGAGTACCGTGTCATTTTCATCTACCAAGACCAGATCAATCCATGTGTGAGATGATGAAGTTCGATGTGTGGGACCATGTTGAATGATTTGAAGTGAGAGTTCAGCCGATAGGCGGCGTATTGTGTTTGAGTCGTCGGATGCCGACAACAGATCCGCATTCAGGTCTCCCATAATAATCTTATGGCTAAAGTCAGAAGACAGGTCCCTCAGGACAGAAAAGAGGTCAGAATCCCTCTGCATTTGGACCTTGGGGGGCCGATAAATTACCCCAACGAGAATAGGAGGGGAGTCACCCTGCTGCACGCTACAAAACAAATACTCCGGGATACCAGGTTTTCCTGGCCCCAGGGTGTTAGAGGATGCAAGCAATTTGACTTTGAAACCGCTGCGTACATACAGGGCGACCCCACCCCCGTTCACGTTACGATCCTGTCTGAGCACCGTAAAACCTTGAACCCGAATGAGGTTGTCGTCGACAACCGAGCCCAACCATGACTCCGCGATACCGAATGCGTGATAGGAGGGATCATCTGCGAGAAAAAGACGGAGAACCTCAATGCGAGCTCTGAGCGAGTTTACATTGAGGAACCCCACCTTTAGATAATTCCCCCGTCTCCTCCCAACGCTAACGGTCGAGCCCAGTCAAGGAGTTGCTACCGGACCGCTCACCTGAGCAGCTCCCTCATTTAAGTTAGTGTTGTTGGATGCTAGGTACGAAGCTTGGATAGCCTGAAGGTCAGCGGCTGATGCAAATACGTGCAGAGAGAGAGAGAGAGAGAGAGAGAGCAGCCCAGCGACAACCCCTGGAAAAACGAGACTAGTTTTGCATGGCTCTCTCAAGGCTGACTTGCCGTTTCGACTCTTCCGATTGCCGGGGAGTTTTTCTTTTTTCCTCCTTTTTTTTTCATTCGTCGACGCTCGAGTTCTTCGTTTTTTATTAGGAGAACGACGAGCGTTTGGAAATTTTGCGACCGTATATTTTTCGAGTTTTTCGTCTTTGACGTTTGGGTTCGCAACGGTATTGGTTTCACTCTGATTCGAGAGCGTAATTACCGGCGAAATTTTCTTGGTACGAAAATTGAAATTCGCATAATTTTAGCTTTGAAAATAACGTTTTTATATAATGGAAAAACTTTAACGATTTCTCATATTTATTCAGCGGGAATTACAATAATGAGAGGCTGAGAAAAATGCTATTTTATATATTTATAAAATATCAATGAATTACGTAAAAGGCCGCAATAAAAAAAAATGTCTTTAATTAAATTCGTATTAATAAAATATGCAAAGATACGAATTTCAGATAAAAGTAAGTCGCCAGTCTTGCGCAAAAAATTATTTAATTAAAGAGATAACTCGGAATATCTCGTTGACTGCAGCTAAATCGTCGAATTGAATCTCCCCGCCCCAATATTTTACAACCTAATTGACAATTTTTCATTGCCTGCATTTCATCCTCGATCCCGACGAATCTTTCCCCGTCGACGATCGCCTCCGAGTTTCGAGAAAAACTCCGAGAGAGCGAGAAAGAAAGAGAGAGAGAGCCGCTTTATCAGCGCGCTTTTGAAATTCAACGATAGCTCGACTTTTTTTTTCCCCCCCTCATATAGACATTATTATCAATTCGATTGCTTGCGCAACTTGAGATTCTCGCATGATTATAAGCACTCGAGCAATCTAATCTAACGAGCGCCGCCTTAACCGCACTCGCGCGCTGCTATCTCCGCTACCGCCGCTAATCGATGGAATCCTACTCGCCTTTTTTCTAGTTTCTATCGAGGCTGCCGCCTCTTTTTTTTTTCCTTCCCTCTCGAAAATTCAATCCCCGACCCACCCCCGCGTAATTCGCGAAATCGTCAAGCCGTCGGTCCGCGTCCGCCTTGCATCTTCCGACGCGTCGATTGACTCCTTGCATTGGCATTTTGTTGTTCGCTATATATAGCATCTGATAGCGGCGACTGACAATCGGCTTCTAAAAATATAAAATCCCGAAAATTGGGAACGTCTCTCGGAGCGCTCGGCGATCGTGTATGTAATGTTTTACTGCGAGATGGAGCGGTAAACTCTCTCCGTGAATCTTATCCAGCGTTTTAAATCTGGCTCTCTCTCCCGATGCTTGACATTGAAGATCGCTTACGATCGCAGCTGTGATGGTCGATTATCGCGGAGCTACGACCTCGTTGCATGAGCTGCGCAACGTGACTTTTATCAGCGCTCCCAGCGCAGCGCGGCGTCGGCGGCTCCTTGCAGTCCCCCCCCCCCCTCCCCTTCAATTGCGGATATTCAGCGGAGAGTCAAAGCTCCGCTTCATATGTATTTTCTAACGAAGCCCCGCGAATTCCTAGCGCGGCTGCCGAGAGCCGAGGCTGTTCTCGAAATGAGTATAATATCGGCCGCACTTATCTCGGGCCGGGCCGATTCTTTCATTGTAAGGCTGAGATAATGTATCGAGCCTGAATTGATCATTAATTGTGAGAAGCGGCCGATAAAGCCCCGCTGGCCTTATCGCCATTCAAGGAAAGTCAAAAGCATCGCCGAGCGACCGCCGAGCTTACAGTGCATTAATTCGAAGTCGAATGAAACTTGCAAAAGTCGCCCGGCGGCGCGCAAAAAGGCGGCGCATCCGGTCGATTAAGGATCGCTTGGAAGGGAATGCAGACGGCTCGGGGCGACGAGCTTTCATGTAAGCTTCGAGCGCCGATGCATAATTGAGGCAACAATGACGACTGCGCCGATTGGAAAATCATTTATTCACGGGGTCACATTCAGCGAGCGACTGTCACGTAATCGTCGGGAGCACGCGGCCAAGGGACACAATTCTTCTCTTAGCGGGACATTCGGCGTCTGTGTGCCGCTCTTTTTTCCTACCGCGTCTCTCTCTCTCCCTCGGCTTCGGTTCGAAAAATCCTCGACCGGTCTATTTCTAGGACGGCTCTTTTTCGCGGCGGGTAGAGTGATTCGGTCTTGGAAGAAAGGTATTCGTGATTCTCTTTTTCGAAATTTTGAAAGTCTGTTTTCCCGACGCAGCGCGCGGCTAAAAGTTCTTTGTCGGCGAACGTATTAAATTTAAATTCATCGGCGAAAAACTTAATAACGAAGCTCGAAAATACGTTACGGCAAGGTAAAAATATGCAGTTAAAATCTCAATTTTTATCCTCGTGTAGCTGAACACGGACTTGGAGGTGTGAAAAATATCCTCAAATTTATAAAACATCGCTCGAGCGCAGATTCAGCGGGGACATAAAAGCGGCGCGACTCCAAACATTCGTCGACAAAGGCAATATTTTGGTTTGATAAGGAGGTCGGTCAATGGCGAAGTCGATGGGAAAAGCGGCCGGGCGACCGCAAGCTCGGACAGCGAACCTGTCCGAGGGGAGGATGTGGTCTATGATGAGAAGACAAAAACCACGTCCGCCGCGCGCGATATTCGCGTCGGAACCTGTCAACTCTTAGACGGACAGTCCGGCTCTCCGCATCCTTCCGAATTCGAAAAAACACGCGATAATCCGCAGCCCCGATAACCCCGTTCGCTATCGCGGCACCGGCTTTTCTCTTTCGCTCCCGCGCGCGACTCGCCGTCGGTGAGGAGCCGACGTCGAGATTCGAGCAAAGTCCTTATAGGCGCGCGCCGATAAATAATTCACGAGCCCGGCGCGCACCGCGAACCGCGTCGCGCCTCCTGCAAAGCGCGCCGAGGCGGTTATAAAACAAATTCGCCCGGCTGTGCGGTCGAGTCCCGCGGCCGCTCTCTCTCTCTCTCTCTGACCGGCGTGCGTGTCGGTCTGACGAACTAAATGTCGTAATCGCGGCGGGCCTGGACGATAAAGAAATCTCGGGCTTAGCGTGCGAGAGCTGCCGCGGCGCTATCTACTTCCAGGTCGTTTCATTTAATATTCAAATTACAAGCAAACATTCCTCGAGAGCGGCGCGCCGGAGCGTTCTCCCCGGCTCTGCGAGGCTTCGTTCTCGCGAGGGCCGTCGCGTTTATTCTTCAGTTTTGCGAAATCGATTTCGCGCACGACTCGTCAATTATTTATATAAGCTCCTTGGCGCTTATCAAGAGGCGATAGTTTTTTTAACACCTTCGCCGTTGCTGTATTATTATGTCACGCTGCCGCCTAGTTAACGTAATTTTCTGCATTTAGTGCGGCGTTTCAGTGCCGCTAATTCATTGTTTAAATATCGTAAAGAGAGTTTACTGCCATCGCGAATTTCTCTCTAGAATTTGAGATTTCAGCTTTTGCACGCACCACTGGCAGATCTATAACCGGTTTCATTTAAGAAATCAAAGGCGCTACGATCCGTTCTTTATATGCATTGAGCTTCTTATATCCCGATAGATGCTCTTGACACTTTTATTCGAAGTCACTTGGGACCTCCGTGCAGGTACAGCATTTAACCCGAGAGCCGTCGGCGTCGCGTCTAATCCTCCCGCCGGTTTTTCGAGTTTTCAATTTCCCTCTTCACAAATTGAAAGTTTTCCGCAGCGTCGGAGAGAGCGCAATCGCGCCGTCGCCCCTTAAGCACGGGAGACGATAGGGTAAAATGCGCGAGCGGTCGAGTATCTTAGGACAGAGACAAGATGACATATCTCGACGGGCGTGCGTATATGTATGCGTGTGTATATGCATGCACGTGTATACGCGCGCTCTCGCAGGGGAGGTAAAAGAGCGAACTTTTACCATGATTGGTAGCGAGGACGTAGAAGAGTAGTTAAAACTCGGCGGACGAGCGGCCAGTCGCCTTTCTCTCGTTCTGCCGGGCCTTTATGATTGTCGCGGAAGCGCGTAACCGCGAAAGCACTCTTTTATATACCCATCCTATATGCGTCGCCATAACCCTCTCTCGATTCCCCTCCTCGCGACTCTTACGCAGCCCGCGGATTTTTAAAGCTCATTTGAGCCGGGAGGCTACGGCCGGGCTTAACTGCTCGTACGCGCGAAACTCCCCCCGCCCCCCTTTCGAATATTAGCTGCCGATGCGTCCTCGAGGATTCGCGGGGCATGATTTGCGTCGAGCTCGGTTCAATTAGCTCTCACTTGCACGCGAGCGCGGCGTGTGGCCTTCGAGAGGAGGCGATAAGTGCGGCGCTTCTCCCTTCGAATCCTTGTAAACTCGGAATTACGAGATAAGGAAGAGCCGCGGAGAAAGAGAGGCGAATCAAGCCCGTTTGATAAGTGCGCCAGACGGCAGGAGAGATAATAAACTATTGTCTAGGATTTTTAATGCTTTACACTGAGGATTTTCACGAGGCACTTTTTCAGCCCGATATGAAGAAATGTCGCTTTAATGCCCCGCCGACGTCATTTTTATTGTGCCTTTCGGACGCGCAGACGCGTCAATCGAGTTGATGATGCTTATTCGTAGACTTTTTATTATAAGCCCGCGTTCAATTGCGCAGAGAGGCTAATTTTGGTTTTAAAATTGTTTCAGAACTCCATCAGACACAACCTGTCGCTACACAACCGCTTCATGCGAGTGCAGAACGAGGGTACCGGTAAAAGTTCCTGGTGGATGATCAATCCCGACGCCAAGCCAGGAAAGTCGGCGCGCAGAAGGTAACCCATTTGCCGATTTCTTCGCGCGAAACTGCTCGAACTAGTCCGGAATTAACATTTTCCAATGTAACTCCCGCAACCGCAGAGTCGGATCGCATGCCTTTTGTGCTGTCCCAAAGTTTCCGTTTCCATCCGAGATCGCCAAATGCTTTAAAATGAACGCTTTCTCCGGCAGCTCTCGCGCGAGCTGAAAACGCGACCCGAAGCCTAAAGATAACACGTTTGCATTCAGAGCCACCTCGATGGAGACGAGTAAGTTCGAGAAGCGCCGCGGCCGGGTGAAGAAGAAGGTGGAGGCGTTGCGAGCCGGCAGCCTCCAGGCGGACGCGACGCCCAGCCCGAGCAGCAGCGTCAGCGAGGGTCTCGACCACTTCCCCGACAGTCCGCTGCACACCGCCAGCAACTTCCAGCTCTCGCCCGACTTCCGGTAAGCTACTCCCTCGCCGACCCGTCCCTCGGCCTCTCCTCCTCGTTCGGCGCGTAATCGGCTTGATTTACATCCGCAGTCCTCGAGCGTCCAGCAACGCCTCCTCCTGCGGAAGATTGAGCCCGATCCCGGCCGTGCTCAGCGAGTCCGACTGGGCGCCCAGCTACGGTTCCTCCTACAGTCCGGAGCAGCTTGGTAAGCCTCGCACTTCATCCTATACACTTACGTACGCGCTCTCGCCGACGGACTGACGAACGAATCAAAATTCGCAGCCGGGAACCTGGAGGCGACGATGAAGCTCGTGCCGGGATACCAGATGTACCAGACGTCGCCCTCGAGCCACCAGCAGCAGCAGCAACAGCAGCAGCAGCAGCAGCAGCAGTCCGGCCCGCCGCCCTCGTACTTCGAGTCCCAGTACCAGAGGAGCAGCGCCATGAGAGGCGGCTCCTCGCCCTACGGCCTGCCGCCGACGCCGCAGCCCGCCAACCAGCAGAGATGCCCGCTGCACCGTCTGCAGTCCTGCGCGTGCCAAATGGTTAGTCCGCGGCGTTGACAGGTTATCTCGCGCGCGAAGGAGACAGGTGTTTCTCGCCCGTGGAAAGTTTTCTTAAACGCGTCGTTGAAATGCCTGGCGGCTGTAAATGTGCGCATGACATAATTCGAAGATTGTCATCAAACTTGCGGGCTTCAAGGTTGATAATGAAAGATATAGTGCGATCTAATCTGATGTAATTTATGGAGCACTAAAATTAGACTTTTTACTTTTACACGTGCTTTGTCTAATACGGTGAAACATTTGTAGAATGCGCGACGCGAGACTTTACTATTACTATTCTATTTCATGAATATTCCGAGTGGATGTTATTCGATACGACAGGCGACTGATAAAGTAAAACTTGTTTTTAGCACTCCCGCGCCTCGTTCGCTAAACTTCTTAGCCCCGTCGGTCAAGAAGTAATAATCGTTATTCTAATATCCCGGCAGCTGCCGCCTCCACCCCCTAACCTTGCGACCTTTCTTCCAGCAAAACCTAAGCCTCGTGCCGAACATGTCGCCATCCTACCAGCAGAACGAGCCGAGCCAGACGCTGACCGGCCAGCAGCAGACGATGCAGCAGTACCTCATGCAGCAGCAGCCGACGGAAACGCAGCAGCAGCAGCCGCCGCCACAGAACCCGCAGCAGACGGGGATGACGCAGGTGCCGCCACAGGTCTCCGCCGGCACCCCGCCGGACTCGCCGTGCGCCAGCACGATGATGGGCCAGCTGATGGGCGCGCTCAACAGCAACGCCGCGATGCTCGACGATCTCAACATCAACATCGAGACCCTGCACGGATTCGACTGCGACATTGACGAGGTCAGTGGGACTGTGGAGATTGGAGATGCTCTCCACTTCCTTTCCCCGTGGGTTTTTAGGCAATTTTTAATGGAAAAGGCTTTTCAGTGGAATTTCGATATTTAGTGGGTACGAATGCTAAGGACAAATACTCTTACCGTTATTCAAGAGGTATTTGCAGAAACGTCTTCTCAAGACATCGGTTAAAAATAAACAGTTCAAACGAAATACCATCGCACATTTTTCCACTACTTTCGTTACAATGCACTAAAAGCAGATTCTAAAGCTCGCGGCCGCGAGGCCGAGCGGAAAGAAAGGCCCGTAAAACCACAGCTGAGCCGCGGCCCCGTAAAACCTCCGCGAATTTGCCTAAAAATTCCCGCCGGCAGCAGCATCCTCTCCTCCGTCATTAGCTCGTCCGCCGAGGCGTAACGGGGGCCGTTCTGTCACAGGTGATAAAGCAGGAGCTGCATTTAAACGGCACGCTGGACATAAACTTCCAGCAGGGCACGAGTCTGCTGGGCGACGGGCTGCCGGCGACGAACTGCGCGGGCACCCTCGAGCAGCTGAGCGGCGACGGACAGCACCACCAGGCGGCGGGCAACGTCGCCGGGGTCATGAGCAACGCGGCCTCCGCGGCGGCGGTCTACGCCTCGACCAACGCCGCCACGCCGGCCGCTTCCCCGTCCTGGGTCCACTAGCAGTGGATACCGCTGCCCTCGACGCCACCCTCGTCGAGCGAGCAAGCGACCTCCTGCGACTTTGCCAGATTCAGGCTTGCCGGTAAATACGCTCACGTTTATTTCTATGTAGGTTTATTGAGGAATTATTTGCTATTTTTATCGTTGGATAATGAATTCGGTAATGTAAAATCGGGGTATTGTATGTATATAAGGTTGTATCTTTGGAATGTAAGAAGTGATATGAAACTCTAGAAATTCTAGAAACTTTTGCTAGAATATTTTCTAAACACTCAAAATCTGTACTCCCGGGATTATTGCTTAAGGTTGATTGATATATTGCTATAAAGATAAGAATTCTTAAAGAATAATTCTTAAAACAAAAAAAAAGCACTTATCTATATTGGAAAAATGCAAATTTTTAGTTGAAAAAAGAAATTCGAATGATTATGATTTAGAAAATTTCAATCTATAATATTAGCACGAAGCTACGAAAGTATTACTGGAACAAAAAAGAGTTGATAATCAATAAACGAATTTCTACCTCACGTTTAGAAGCTTAAAACAAAATGAAATTCCCGAGAGTAAGCTCGACGAGGAGCCATCCCGATAAACCTAACGAGTTTCCAAAAATTGAAGAATACGACTCTCCGGTCCCGGGGCTGAAGAGCTCCTCCTCGGCCATGAGAAAGCAAAGGGGCGAGAGCTGCGCTGTAAAAGAAAAGGTGCGAGATCAAAATGGAACACGGCGAGGCGGCGGCGGAGGAAAAAGGCTCGCATCCCGCTTTCCTCCCGGCGCGCGCGAGCGGCAACTTTATAATTCTTGTGACGCTTTTCGGGAATGAGAATTCCGGGGGACGGGAGTTTAAGGTAGTCCGCTGGCGCCTCTGACGTCTGCCGAATAGCTGCTGACTTCCAGACTCTTACAGTTTTCGGCTAAGTGGTTCCCTTTTACCGAATCTCCTCCTCCGCCCGACAGTCTTCGCCCGCCGCCGCCGCCGCCGCCGCCGCCACTCCCCCGCATATACCTCGCGACAAAATGCGCTAACCTTCTTTTTCCGATTTTATATATATACGCGAAAGCGGGACCTCCTCCTGCTTTTGCGAGCGCGTCGAAACCGCGAGCGATCCCCTAAAGAAACTTGACGCTCGGTTTACCCTTATTAGAAAAGGACGGCGAACTTGGGATTCGGTTCTGGCTTTTTGGAGCTTTTCGAGATGTAGACTCGAAATTTTGGCTAAATTTTTCAATTGAATTATGCGGAAACCATCTTTCCATTTTACTAAAATTTATTTCAGAACTGCACGAAAGTCTTTTTACCTTGTTCTTTTTTATTTTGTTTGACGAGTTAAAAGTAATTAATATTGTATTAAACACCGCAACAATATTTTTCTTGTGCTTAATAGAAAATATATTTGTTTTAAAGTTACAAAAGTAAAACTTTTTCCTCAACGCTCTAACATTAAATGGTCCGTTGAAAAATTATCACAAGTGCGAGGTCTGCACGTATAAATAAATAAACAAAGTTCAAATTGAAAACCGAGAGCTCCCAGCCGTCGTATCGCGCAAAAATCTTCAGCCTGACTTTTCTCATCGACAAAGCGAAATTTTTCCCCGAAGTATTATATTAAGTGAAAATATTCAAAAACTCACAAACAGTCCCCGCGTACAATCCCGTTCGGTTTATCAACCGATAACAATCGAAGTGCGCGAGTGCAGTTTAGCGTAAAAAAAAGCGAAGAAAAAAAAGAAATGTCGCGGCCCGCGGCGAGCCGCCCGCGGCGTTAATACCGGCGTGCAGCGCGAGCGGCCCTCTTTTTTGCAATTTCCGGTACTGAAAATATTTTTCTCAGGTTTAATATGACCGCGCCTCTCGGTGCGTACGCGTATGACCGGCTTTCCCCGCCACCCCCCGCCTCCCGCGAGTCAGACAGAGAGACGGGGCTCCCTCTCTCGGCCCTAAACGCGTGCGATGTTTTTTGTTTGTAACGGACAGCGCCTGTTTTGCCTTTACGAGTGTGACGGGGCCGGGTTTCTATATTAAATTTGCGCGATTGTTTTGCTCGCGAGCCGCGCCGAGGTGTGTTTGCTCGACTTTTAAATATATATTTTTCATCGGCGAGGGGGATCCCCTTCGTCAGCGTGAAAGTTCGGGCTCGGCGCGAACTTTTTTTCCTCTCGCGAGCGGCCCGGCCGGATAACAACGCGAAATTCGCGACCGGTCCGCCTTTCCCGCGCGGGAATAAGTCGAAATTGCGCAATTACTCGCGTCGATTGCGGTTTTTGCGAGACGCGGGGACGGAAGCGCGCTTTTTCTCGCCTGGTCGCCGAGATTCGTAATGAGGGCGTATCGGAGCGCGCCGCTTTTATTTATGGACTTATCGAAAGTCCGCCGGGGTTAATTGCGGCGAGAGCCACTTTTGAGAGCGGAGCTTTACGTAATTCGAAAAGAGTCCCTTTTTGACTCCGCGCAGAGAGGTCCTTTACGCAATCTTTTTTAAAAGTTGTTTTTAACGGCGCCGAGCCTCAACCCCTTCACTTCTCCCGAAACTGGACGCCGCCGCCTCACGAAAATAACAATCGCACTCGTCAGTCGCAGGGAAAAGCTCACTGTCCAATAGCCTAACCGCTCACGTTTCCCGGTGTAAAAAGTGAGTGAACTGTGCTTGGGTGTAGTTCGCCGGCTCGAGGGAAGAGGGAAAAAAGTAAGAGAGCGCGGGGAAGTCTTACGACGGAATGGACTCAATTATCGTTCGATCGGACCAGAGCGAGAGAGCAGAGAGAGAGAGAGAGAGAGTGAGAGAGAGAACGGACGACGTGGCTTCCCAAATTGTTCTCTTCAGTCTCCAGGCAACGCCTCGGGAAAATCGATCACGCTGCAATACACTACTTTCCATCCGCGCCTCCTTCCCTGGAGCAAAAGAGAGAGAGAAAGCTGCCGAGTCGCTCGGAAAATTTGCAGCGGCTCCTCGGAAAAGCCGCGGAGCTTTGATCGAAGCTCATCTCGTCAATTATAACCGTCGGCGCAGGAGCCGCTCGCGGAGAAGCGGATCGCGTCGCGGGGCGTTAAAATTTTTCCGCCTCTCGCTCTGGGCCCGAGAGCAAAAAGTTTTCAGCTAGTTTTCTCATCACCGACGGGTGGGGGAGATAGAGAGAGAGGAAGCTCGCGCTGACCGCGACGGGGAGTGGTTTCTCAAACCAGTCGGCCTCGAGGATTCTTTTCTTCGCAGTGTCAATGCGGAATGTCGCTAGCCGCTGCGCAGAATCTCGCGCTACACTTCTTCGCAGCTCGATCTCCCCCCCCCCCCCTCGCTCGCTCCACGCGTCGCCGAGCGCGTTTCCTCGTAGGAGTCAAAGCACGGCGCTATATTCGTCTGCCGCCGCTCGGGAGAGCGCGCTTTCCCGACCTTGAGCTAATGATCCGAGCGGCTGTCAAATTTAATAAGCGCCCGGAGCTCCATGGATACATTATTTTTAGCCGGGCTGCACCGCTTGGCCGCGGTCCAGCTCGAGAAAAATTCACGCTGGACGGGCCGC
>JAWWEM010046739.1:0-12505 GCA_035582935.1 Ormyrus thymus
CGGGAGGAGGGGGAGGAAGCGAGAAAGCGAGCTGCCGTAAGCCGAGAGGAGGCGGAGAAGCGACGCGAAATTTCGGGGGTGTAGGGTAATTGCGCTGATGGCTAATTTGATAAGCGTGCATGACGTTAGTTTTTTTTTTGTTTTGAGGGGGGGAAGGAAAAAAGGGGGCTTTGTTCCGGGCTTTGAATTTAAGGAATTTCGAATTTTCGGGGATGAGTCAAAGTAGAACACGTTGATTGCGACATTTTAAAGGACGCTTTCGGCGGTAATCGGGGACCCGGTTAAAGTATAATTAATTTTATGTACCTGATTGTCATTAGTCTATATTATTATACCGTTAATCGTTCGTTCTTTGATGCATAAATTAATTCTGGATTAATTATAAATTCTAAGCTGAATCTAATTACAAGCGTTTGATGACGCTGATCATGAATTATGTGACGCGAAAATCTTTGATGCTATACATAATTATTAGATGGAATATTAAAGACTCTATTACTGCCTTCAGATCCAGTTTATTAAAACTTTGCCCCCTCCCCTCCCCTTACACAATTATAATCATCTTTCAAACTCATTCGCGTCCAACTAAATCTACATTAAAAATCGAATCGCGCAAACCCAACAATCACCCACAAATCAGCTGCGCGCGAGCTCCCCGCAGCGCCGACGATACATCAGCGCTTTGTGAAAATCCAGCAGCTTCTCAATATGCCTCGGAGGCAGCAGCAGCAGCAGCAGCAGCTCGCCCGATAACTCAGCCGCCGAGAGCCAACAACAAACCAGCCCCCGCCCGCGATCGCGCGGCAGCAGCGCGGTGCAACTGGCTTTCGTTCGGGGCCGCAGCGGCGGCGGCGGCGGAGCCTCTCGCGCGCAATGTAATCGGCGAAAGTTCGCCGGAATTATCCCCCGCGCCGCGAGGGAGGGGGCGGGGAGAGCCCTTAGATTAGTCTTATCGCGCAATTCGCGGCCGCGCGCGACCCACTTGACTCCCTCGCCGCAGAGAGTGGCGA
Source organism: Ormyrus thymus (assembly GCA_035582935.1). NCBI lineage: Eukaryota > Metazoa > Arthropoda > Insecta > Hymenoptera > Ormyridae > Ormyrus > Ormyrus thymus. The sequence goes on from JAWWEM010046739.1 coordinate 1,011, forward strand.
AGCTCGCTGCTGCTGCCGCCGCGGCGCCTCGACTTGCGCCCCGGCAGCGTTTAGCAGGAATTCCGGATGACTGGCGGCCGAGGCGCGATGGAGCTGGGCTGAGGGAGGATTTCGACTTGGCGGGATGACTGATTTTTCGGGGGGGAAGGGTTGTTGACGATAAGGAATTTTAATTTGGCTGGATTAGGAAGGAAGCTTCGTAAGGGTAAGGATGGAAGTTTTTCTAAATGGACGGAGAAGTGGGTTTTGAGGTGGGAATGACAATGCTTTGAAAGTTATTTTAAGTATGGAAATAAACCAGGGATAGTAGAATCATTGATTATCGGCACCAAACTTTGATAGAAAGTTTGATAGAAAGGCCTGATAGAAATTATCAATGTATTTTTGACGCTGAATGAAAAGCAGTCGAACAGGTTGAATTGGCAGTGGTTTTTTGTATTTTTATTGAAAATTAAACTTATAGTCGACAGTTCTTATGGAGAAGTTTATCTTTTTGGAAATAATTCTTCTGGATTCCATGATTAAATAACGACAGTAAATCGAGTTTAATTAACAAGACTCGACTCAAGTTTTAAGTGAACGAAGTACTAAAGATTTTTCAACAGAATTTTCAATTACGTTGTTCATTAATTTATCAAGAAATTTCCTAGACTCTTTAAGCATAAGTTTAAAATTCTGCACAAGAAATTCGAAGTACTAACCAAAACAATAACTCTCTACAAATTCCCCCACAAAAAAAAAACTACAAAATAAACTTCCAAAATACTCCCCATTAAACCACCGTCAATTACTCGCGTACAATACACTCACTCCCCCCCCCCCCCCCCCAAGCCGCACCTTCCTCCCGACAAAAGCATCAGCCTCGGCGGACAGCTGAAAAACGCCATAAATATTTGCATTCGTGGCGCGCTCGCGGCAGGCAGTCAGTCGCTCTCCCGGCCTCTCGACAGCCGGTCGCGAGATAAGGTGGCAGTCGTCGTCGCCGGCGCCGGCGCACCATTTGTTATTCGATTAAAGCGCGAGTCGACGGGGATGAATTCCTCCGAGAAATAACGCGCCGCTCGCGAGGAGAGGCCGGGCGACGGGCGGAATTCTCTCCGCCGCGAGGGGGGAAATTAATATGTGCGCCGTGAGGCCCTAATTGCTCGCGGGATAAAAGCCCCGTCGGCGGGGATCGCCGCGCTTTTCCGGGGGTAAACAGCCTCGCCGACTTGGACGGACGGCGGCCGGGATTCTTTTCGGGATTTCTTCCCGGCGGGCTTTGTCCCGAGAGCGACGTGTGTTTGCTTGGCGGGTGGTGTATATTCGGTCGGGAGACTGGTCGAAGGCGAGAATATTGATTCGCTTTTCGGGGAGTGGGTTCGTAAAAATTTTAGATATATTGGAAGTGCTTTATTCCGCGATCGTTACAATTTGTATACGAGCATTTTATTTTATCAAGCTCGAATAAAAGTTTCATCAAATTAAGCCGCGCGTCGTCGCGGGAACGAGTCGCAAAACTCGCGAAATTTCGAAATGCGTCGCGACGTAGTTCGTAAAATTTTTTACGCTTTCGAGCGTTAATAGGTGTTTGATGCTTGACGGCTTTTGAATATCGGCGATACAGCTGTATTTCAGATGCACGAGTGCGCACCTGTAATCGCTGCAATCAAGAGGCGCAACTAGAAGCTTTTGTGTAAAGTACCGTTACACAAGTCCTCGATATTGCACCGTTTGAACAATGCAATCAGAGTCGATACAATATTTTTCGAAAAGCGTCATAATTATACCCGCCGTTAGTGATAAAAGTAGTTGAACAAAACTTCTTTAATTCGCGCAATTTACGACTATTATAAAAATATTGCTCGTCGAGCGGTTGCCCCTTTAACGTTTGTCAGGAATGCATAACAGTATAATATTTAAGCAACTTTCCCATTATGAGAAGTATTGCCTTAAATTACCGAGATCTACTCGAGCGATACTCCCGGCTTTCTCATTGTCGACGTCGACACCGGTTAAAGCAGCTTCAAACGATGGAGTGCCATTCAGAGGCGCACGGCTGGCGAAGAGATGAAAGGTCGTTTAGATTCGATAAACGAGGAGGCTTCAGATAAATTTGGAATTAAAACATCGAGCCTTTTCGAGCCCGCTGATTAAAGCTGCAATTATCGCGTTCTGAAATAACGTGGCTTCATTAGCTCGAATTCTCGCGATTTTAAATTTATCATACATTTTCGCGTTGAATTAAATCCCTTTTAAAGGATCGTTTGACCCTCGAAATGTGCTCGTATTTTTAATCCCCGCAGAAGCATTATTCAAACCCTCCCAAATAAAAATCACTCCCCCGAAAACTCGAAATCCCGCTCGAGAAGCCAAACCTCCCCGCCTCGCGTCTAAAATTCTCCCGGCGGGGAAGCCCTTAGCCCGCAAGAGCACATAATAATCCACTCCGCGGAAAAAGCCGCAACTCCATCAGCGCGCGGGGGGGGGGGGCGATTACTCGGGCGCGCGCGTCGCTTAAAGCTACCCTGAAATATCAGCCGCAAACATCCCATTCGGAGGCGGCGGCGGCGCCGCGCCGACGTTTACGAGGCCGGAGCCGCATTATGAGCTCGTAATATCGATTAATCGGCGCGCACGCACCGCGCGCGCCACTCGGCCGGGGCCCCGTAAAGTCAGCCGCGCGCGCCTTCGGCGCGTCTTGCGGCCCCCGCCGCTCCGGCCGTAACGGCCGGACGTTTATGTATACGCGCGCGCCTATATCGCGGCCCGCTAAAGTGGATTACGCCGTTGCGCGCGCGCGCGCGGGGAGGGCGCAAATCGAATCATCGGTAGCCCCGAACGAAGTTACGCGGGGGAGGAGGAGGAGGAGGCCGGACGACCCGTCGACGCTCGTTTCCAGCTACGTCCGATTTTTGCCCCCGCCCCCCCTCCGGACGACTCGGACGTTCTCCGGGGAGAGGCGCGACTGGTGAGTCTCTGATATAGCCGGGAGGGAGGACGACTCGACTCCGAGGTTTTTTTAGCGATCGGTGCAGAGGGACGGGGAAGCAGGCAAAGCTGGGGGCCAAGTGCCGATGTTTCGAGTGATTGTTGGATTTTTCGCAACGTTTTGTAATGAATTCGGTAGTTTCTAGAGATTTCGGGCGATATTTATTGCGTTCTAATTTAAGCGTAAGCTACATATTATTTTTGAACTTTATTATCTTATAAATTTCACCCTCGTTTTCGATACCGCCTTTATTTATGGCTCATGCGCGAATTATCGATTATAACCAAGGTCTGCTTTATAAAACATTAAATTCCCGTACAAAAAGATTAAAAAAAAAAAAAAAAAAAAAAAATACGATCGCCGAAGCAAACGCGGGCCTCTTCGTCCTGTTTACACGCAGTAAAGTTTATATAGTTGCAGAGCTGCAGTATCGGCCGCGAGCATCTGCGCAGCGCGCATATTCCTAATTTGCTCGAGCTCGTCGGGCGCTCCTGGAAGAGAGGAAAATCGCGGGGAAGGGCTGCGCAGTTGACCACAAGCCAACCGCGTTCAATTCCTGTAACAGATAATTCCCCGCGAAACTTTCCGCCTTGGACGAACTTTGGCTCCCTTTACCACCCCCCTCCCCTCCCGCCGCCGCGGCGCTTTGTTATAGGAAATTCATTAATAGCCCCCAAGACGCTTTTGAATAATTATAACCGACTGATTGTCTTGCAAACAAACAAAGCTCCCGATAAATCAGGATCCTTTTGCTGCCGGCCGCGTTTGAGGAATTTCGGTTTATCGGCTACTGCGCATTTAAGTCGCCTCGGCGGAGGGGAATGATTACGCGATTAATCGCGATTTTCGTGACAATCCGTTAATGAATCACTTCGATTGAACTTTACCTGATACAATTGTGCCTGTCCAATCCAATTCGAGAGCGACGATGCCGGAAAGCTTCTTCGGGAGGTCCAATAATTAACTTAACATCATTGACTTAACTTTGATAAAAGTGTAAAAACGCTCGGGAAATTTGATTAGTTTGCGTCTGCCTTTCCTAAGTTTATAAATCAAAAATCTATGATTTATTCTCCGATATATATTCGTTACCGTTACCAAAAACCAAAATTTTGACAATAAAAAAAGGTGAAAATTTTTTAACTCTGACGTCATCGCAAAAAAAGCCCATTTTCTTCCTTCATAAAATAGAAACAACACGTAGAATTCCCCGAAATAATTACACGCGCAATAAATTTCTCGAAAAAACTTTTCATTTTGATACATCTCTCCCCCCATTGTGACACGAGCAGCAACAAATTCTCCGCTCCTCGAAAAAAGCCTCCCGCGAAAAAACATTAATTCAATCAAGCACAGGAACACTTTTCCCTCCCCGAGTCTCTCTCTCTCTCTCTCTCTCCTTCCTCCTCCTCCCGAAAGAAAAAAAACTCGGCCACAAAACAAGCCCTCGTACAAAAGGCCACCGACCAACAATCGCGTCCCCGCTCCGCGCTCGACATTCACTTCAGGCGCCGCGTCTCCGGCGATAAAGTAGTCAGCGCCGCATTGTTAACACGGCCGCGGCGGTCTTAAGTGACGGGGGGGAAAAAGGGCCCTCGTCAAAAAGTTCAAACACTCCGCGCCGACGACAACGAGCGCCGACGTTAGAGAGACGCCCGCGCTCGCGCTCGACGGGAAAAAAAGGCGGCCGCTCTCCCTCTCTCTCTCTCTCTCTCTCTATTGACTCTCGGCGCGCGCGAACCCAAGCGAAAAATGTCCCCGGCCTCACCTCCCTAAAAGCTTTTCTCCATTCCGCGACGAGGATTGTCGTATTAGTTTAATTTCCAGAGACTCCAGCCGGGTGGGGAGGGGGTGGGGAGTGGGGGGCTTTGTTTTGCCGGAGAGCGGCGCGCGACTTTTTGGCGGACGCCACTTGAGCTTAAGCGCTCTGGAGAGGCTTTTAGAGGGTCCTGAAATTGATACCTTTGCTTGGAATTTTTCTCTCTTTTTTTTTCCTCGATTTGCATGCCGAGAGAGCCTCGAGCTTCCGCGGCTCCGGGATTTCCGGAGCGGATTTGACGTCCAAATATTTGAAGGCTCGAACCCCCTTTGTGCTTGATAATTAAGTTTAAAAATTGACGGCGAGAGAGAGAGAGAGAGAGAGAGAGAAAGAGAGGCACTTAATTCCGCCGGAACGCGGAATTAACACTCACGGCTCGCGAATTACCACCCATTACCGTAAATTAGCGAGAACGACGGGACTAAATACCGGCGGCCGCGGCGGATCGAGGCGAAGCGTAATATTCAATCAACGAATAAAAGTGCCGGTAAATTTTTTTTCATAAGGCCCTTAAACTCGGCCCCGGTATAAAATCACTCTCCACGACCTGAAACTGACGCGTAACATTATTATACCCTTAAAAAAATTCTCTTTATATCGCCGCCGGGACATCAAACTTTTATTTATCTCGCCTATGAAAAACTATGCTCCCGCGCGGCCACAAAATTTCTGATGGTTTTAATCGTAAAGCGCAGCGGAGCCGCCGCCGCCGCCGCCGGGTATCAATAATTTTAGGAGGGGCGGAGTAAAAAAAAGAAGGGAGGAAGGAAGGCTGTTGCATCCGCCCCGGCCGAGCGAAGGACAATTAGCCTAAGTGAATCGAGTCTGCGTCCGCGTGTACGGAGAGAGAGAGAGAACACGGCGTCCTTTTGCGCGGCGGACAAAAAGCCCTCCCTGGGCTCAAGGCAGTTCCGCGCTGTTTGGGTAGCTTCTTGGCGGTACGACTTTCGTAAGTAACTTTGGGGATTACTTCTTAATAACGCTGTAAGATTTATGCGCTTCTTTGTGCGAAATTATTAACTGGCGAGCTAAATTACGAACTTTGCGCGAATACCGCTATCTCCAGCTTTGAATCGACGACTCGAGCGACCGACGAATGATTGCGAGGAGCCTCGTAAATCGTAAAAAGTACTAAAAGAAATTTCGGGGCATCAAGCAGACGTAAAGCTGGGCGCTCTAAACACGTGTTCGCGTCGCGCGCGCGGCATTACGCGCAGCGACGTTATTATTCAAAAGCCGAGGGCGCGACTTACCGTCCCGGGCGTCACCCGCTATTTTGCCAACTTTTAAAACCGGCCTCCCCGGCCGTCTCCCGAGCCTAAAACACCACACCCGGCCGCTCATCCACTTCAGCCGCGGAACGACTTTATAAACTTTCGCACGGGATTATATGCCTCCGCTCCGGGGAATCCGATGCGTTTCGAGGCGTCCGTCGCGCTCTCCCTCCCGCCCCCGGAATAAAAAGGCCAAAGCGGCGGCCGCGCGAGCTGCGCTCCGTAACGAGGTCGCGCGCAGGGGGGGAGGACAGGCCGAGTTTCATTAGCCGGCGGCCCCTCGCGCGTGTCCGGGGCGCGTTTTAACGCCGTCTGCAGGGAATATTATCAAATTATCGGGGGGGCGCAGCTCTCGGCTCTCGGGTTTTGTGTACACGCCGCGAGTCGACACAATGGGGGGAGGGGGGGCTCCCCGAGTCTTTGCGCGGACGCGGCGAACGCGCGCCGGACGCAACTTGTTGATTCTTTCGCGGGATTATGAACGGCCCCCGACGGGGTTTAATGACGTTAGGAGGGCGGGTGTTTTTGAGGAGGCCGCGATGCTTTGTTCGCGGGGGGATTTAGTTGTTCGGGTAAATGCACTTTTCGCGGCTGGTTAAAGGCGATTTTTTATGCGGATTTCGCGGAGGGGTTTCGTTGGGAGGGGATACATTATTAATTGTGTTTGATGGCGATTTGCTTTGCTTTCATAAATAAAGTATTCATAAATAAAGTATGAAATTGCAAAGTGGCCGTTATTTAAAAATTTAGGTTCGTTATCATTAACATTGTAAAATCAGCCAGATTTTCCCGTCATTTCAGATTCAGTGATAAAAGCGTCGTTTTGGCAAACGAGTTTGATAAATTTACCGCACGCAGAGCGCGAAATAAATTCGTAAATTATATAAAACAAAAGTAAAGCACACGTCACGCATTAAACCCGCACGAAACTTCGGTCAATTAAAAAAGACCAACTTAAAGTTTCCTACTATACTCCGCAAGTTCGCAAAATCATATTTACCCCAAGTTACTACACCAGTCAAACAAGTTAAACAAACATTCCCCAGCCCCAAAATTCGGCGCGCGAAATAAATTCCGGCGAGGTGTTAGTTCGAAAGATAAGGTCGCCGGGGGTCCCCAAGTCCGAGCGAACGAGTTCGTAATCTTTAGTCACACTTTCATAGCCGGGAGCCGCGGAAATTCCCTCGATATATAAGAGAGTCGGTCAATTTACTCGGGAGTTTGTATTCTTCGCACGTCCCGCCAGCTGGAACTAGACAAATTGACTCCCGCCGTCTTGCATTACTCGTCCTCAATCTACCTTCCCCGAGTTGGCGCGGAATCTTTATAAGTCTCGGGGATAATCGCGTATCTTTGACCAATCATTTCACAGGGTGAATTTGGATTTAAACGTTTGGTTGTATAAAGAGGTCGTTTTTGTGTGAACGGGAAAACTTTAGTTGGTCGCTTTGGATTATATTGGTCGAAAAATTGTTCGTGTTTGTTGTTAGAATTAAATTAAGAAATTGTATCATTTTTGGTATCTGATTCTTTCAGAATTCAGTTTGAAATTACTAATGTAAAGGTGTATTACCACGAGCAAATACATTCGACTGATCTTTTACAAAGAATCGCTGACACGCAAATTCGTAGCAAATTATTACACTTGCACAAATTTGTAACGAAATACACAAAACCCGACTTTAAACCAGCCTCTTTCCCAAGCTTTGATTCAGAGCACCCAAACCGCGAGGTCGCGACGCAAAAAAGCCAGAGCGCCCCCGAGCTCCGCGGAGTCGTCGGAGCTCGCGCGAGGCGCCTCGTCTTCTCGAAAAAGCCCCCGAAAGGAAGCTCTCTCGCGTCCGATTACCCGGCGCGCGACTCGCGCAGGCAGAAGTAACGAGTATCGGGATCCCCGGCGAAGGGGCGGCCGGCTTACGCCAGAAAAAAGGAAAAAGAGCCGCCGGCAGCTCCGCTCGCGGGCCGCCTCGCGAATCCCCGCGAGCGGAATTCCTCTTTTCCGCGAGGCCCGCGCCGGCGGCGGCGGCGTCTTCCTCTCGCGAGCTCTCCAAGCCGATTAGGCGGGGGATTTCGCGCGGCGCGCCGAGAATTCCGGAGTAATTGAATCTCCGGCAAGTTTGATACGCTTCGAATAATGACGAGGGGCCCGGCTGCGTTTTCATATGTTTGCGCGCGCGCGTGCCGGCTGGGAGGAGTGCGTGTAAGAGGCTTAGGCAGTGCAGTGCGCCGCCTTCGTCGTCGTCGATGATAATGCGATTTGTTTCGCAATTATTTTGAGGAACTAGTTGCGCCTGTAATTGGAAGGATGGGACTCGAGGGGGAGATTCGCCGAGTGAGAGAGAGAGAGAGAGAGACTATTCAGTTGCTAATGTGCATCTGAAGAATCGCGAACGGGAATCGCTGCTTTCAAGATTACTTCGCGAACGAGAGCTCTTGCTGAACATTCGAATTTCGCTTTAAATTTTTAAAAATAATTCCCCTTTCGCATTCGCTGTGCCGTCAAGCGAATAATCGACCTTTTGAATTTTGAAAAATCACCCTCAGAGTAAAATATCGCCCGACAAACAAGCAGGAGAGCGCAAGCTCGCGATACAATGCCATAATTAAACACAATTAACTCGCCCGCGGGCGTCGACGAGCGGCGCGGGGCTCTCGACGCGTAATTTGAATGACCAAAGGGTATGCAAATGCCCGATAAACGGAGGGGCTATAAGAGACGGCGCCGCGGCCGCATTAAAAAAAAGAGCGCGCGGCGCCGGGGGGATAAAAAATTTTACCGCGCGATATCCGAGGGGCCGTTATTTACGCCCGCCGCATCAGCGTAAAGCCGCGCGCCGATGGCGAAATTAAAAGGGAAACAGAGCCGCACTCCCGCGCGCGTATAGCGTCGGCCTTAAAATCCGGGTCAGCTTTCGTTTTCGATTCCAATTAAAGAAAGCAGTCGGGGGCAGAGAGAGAGAGCGAGAAATCTAAATCGGGGCGTAATTAGGTGCGCACGTGTGCGACCTTGCAGTGACTCTCTCGTACATCGGCGCGCCCGACGAACAAAGGGACCGCCGGGCGCGCTCCGCAAAAAAGCGGGGGAGGCGGGGGGAGGAAATCCGAGACTGAAAATGAGATTGTAATCCAATTAAAAGTCGAGGCTTGGCCGGCCCCCCGGAAAACTGGGTTTCGGGAGTAAATGCGCGAGTCCGGGGGGCCGTGGAATTAAGGGAAAATGCGTGAAATTGGGACGAGTTCGAGAATCGGCTTAGCGGCGGAGTTACGGTCGCGCAGCTGCTTTTCACGTGCAGGACGGAGGAGAGAGAGAAAGAGAGAGAGGAGAGGCGGCCCTCGTCATCCTTGTCGCTGATTGCTTATCGGCTTATCGCTCTAAGCGCGTTACTTCCCGCTGCTTCTTCTCCTCGATCGAGAGAGAGAGAGAGAGATCGCACTCGATTCCGGGGAGGGACGATCGATCGCGGCTGTTTTTGCGCTCGAACAACTTGAGAGAGAGAGAGAGATGAGTTATCTTTACTTCGGGCTCTCGTCCGGAGATCGTTATCCCGCGGCTAATGCTGGAATTTCGGACTTAGTCGTGTTCGATAAGACGGCCGGACCGCTGCTTTCTTTCTTTTTTCTCGGGGATTTGACTTTTAATTTATTTCGGTGCCGCTCCGCCGAGGCGGACGGAATGTTTATTGGAGTAGAAAAATGGCTGCTCTCGCGGTGATCGGAGTAGCTTCGTGTTTCGGTTTCGCCAAGGACGATTTTTGAACCGGCAATAATAACTTTCATGTACGCGGGAGGTGCATTATTGATCCTGCTCATAAAACGGATTGATTTACAGCCTTATAGGGCGAGGCGCCTCTCAAAACCACCGAATAAACTGCCGCGACACGCCGGACGTTTTTATGGGGAAATTTCATTTTCTCGCGGCGTCGCAAATTCCTCTTCCCTTTTATAATTGTACATTTGCATTTCGAGCTAAAATCCGTAAATGGATCGAGCTGATATAAAAAGCGAGAAAAAAAATGCACTCTCCAGAAGCATTGGGTCGCAATTACGTGGATCCAAATCCGCTCGGCTCCGTCGGCGAGAGAGAGAGAGAGAGAGAGAGAGAGAGCGTTAATTGCGCGTAAAAAGTAGAGTTTCAATCACCTTTTACGGGCGTCGGATTGCCGCCGATAGCCGCGCGTTTGATTCATATCGTCGGGGCTCTAGGATTGAATTTGAAACTTAGTGTTTCGGGCGGGGAGTGTATGGAGTTGCTCGCCTAGATTCCGATGATTAAACGTATCCGGCGCGCGCACGGTTGCCTGTGCCCCTAATAGTTCGAGGGTAGGTTAAGGTCGGAATCAACGTTTTAGTATATCGGCGGGCCATCGGCTGCGAGATCGGAGTGATATCCTTCATTTTCTCGGCGTGTGTGCTGCTATCAGATGCTGCATATGTTATACTTTAATTAAACCGAATCAGGTCAATAAAAGGCATTCGCTCAAGTCGATAGACGATTTGAAAACCTTTTCGATTCAAGTCAATTTATAGGTATAATATACAATATTGTACGCTGAAAAAAAGAATTACTATATTTATGAAAATCTGGTCGTGAGTCAACCTGTTTTCTACATTTAAGAAAATATTTGCTTATATCTAGTAATTATGTATTATATCTAGTGTATTTGTATGAATGTAAGCAAATATTTTCTTACATGTAGAAAATAGGTTGGCTTACGACCAGATTTTCTTAAATGTAGTAATTTTTTTTTCAGCGTAGTACATAACAAAAAAAAAAATATTCAAGAGTTCATTATTAACCTGAATCTCTTTATATTTCACTCCGCAGCCGCGTTTGAGAAAAACAAAAAAAACGCGAATCACAATGGCAATGAATCCAAGTTTCCCGAGAAAGCATCCGCAGCTCGTCGGCGGCAGCAGCAGCAGCAGCAGCAGCAGCTGTGTAATGACTTTATTCCGGTCGGCGATTATCACTCCCGCGGCAACTCGGCGAAAAACACCCTCCTCCTCCTCCTCCGACGCGGCCGAAACTTTTCGAATGCATGGAGAAGGGCCGCCGCTGCAGGCAGCATCGGGATCTATCGCTCCCCGGATTATACTGCTTTATTCCGCGCTGTTTTATTGGACTCGTCCCTCTTACGTTCGCTGAAATGCTTTGCGTTTCTATATTAATTTTTTGCGCGCCGCCGGCTTTATTCGCGGCCGCGGCGAATGGAAATAAAGCGGCGGGGATTGATTTATAAATATTGAGCGTTGAGGGCGCGCCTGTGTATAGGTGTATAGGCGGCGGAGGATTCATTTGTTTTTGAAGAAAAACATTTTTTGCCGCTGTTTGCAGGAACCGGCTTTAGAAATCTGTTTAAATTCATTTTATTCCCCCGTTTATAATCTTCGCTGATGTTGTAAAAAAAAGGCGGTAAATAATTATTTATTT
>JAWWEM010046770.1:0-12501 GCA_035582935.1 Ormyrus thymus
CGTTGTCTAGATGTCGGACAACAAATTATTTTCGCAACGCTCAAGACACGAGACAGAGGCTTTATGTGGAAAGGGCGATAGTATCTTGATAACCTTAAGTCATAATTTATTAAAATTTTTGTGTACAAGAAAATTCTTTTTAAATTTCATAACTATTTTTGCCTCGAAAACTACTAATAAAAACAATTAAAAACTTTTCTAGGTTACAATTTTGTACTGGTAAATATTCTACAATTTTAAAAGATTTTAAGAGTTTTTACGAGACGCTTTCAACAGGGGGCATTTTTGACTATCTCATCCGGCTAGTCCAATCGTGGGCTAGTCCCTTTTGATGCATTAATCGAATTCTCTCATCTACATTGAAGTGTGGTTCATGGCCTAAGGTCAATTCATAACACTCCTTAACTTTGTTTTTCTATTCCTAAAATTTTCTAAAATTTTATTTTCAATTCAATCAATTCAATAATGAAATTTTTATAACAAATTTATGATTAAAAATCAGATTTTGCCAGAATCTGTTTTTAATAAAAAAATATAAATTTATGGCGAAAAAAGTTAGTGACTCGTGACTTATGAAATTAATAGATATTAATTCATTAATATAATGAACATTTTAATATTATTTTAAATTGTTTAAAAATAATTTTTGAAAATTAAAGTAATTTATTGTATATGTTTAAATTTTGGATGATTTTAACAGTTGATGTTAATATTTCTTAGAGATCAAAAGATAATTTGTAATAAAAAATTGTTCTTAGTTTGTAAAAAATAATAGGATTGTAAAGCTTGAAATCCTTTAAACATAAAAGTAAAAAATGTTTAATTTAAACTAAAACATATTTATTAAGAAGGTATGCTAAAAAACTATTTACTAAGATTTAGCATACCTTCCAAATTTTTTATTATAATATATTATATTATAGTACGGATGTTCTAAATTTTTATTGTAATGTAATTGTTAGGTGAATTAAAAATGGATGCAATAACTACTGACCTTGAAGCTCTTATTCGTAAGTTTTTTAGTTAATTCAGTACCGTTTTCATTCTCAATATAGTTAAAATAATCAAAATTTATTACAGATTATTCTAATTCATATCACTAATTTAATTTTTAGAAAAGGCTATAAATTTACAGCATCAAAGACTTGATACTGCTGCTTTGGAATCATTTTGTGCAATGGTTACAAAAGAGGCTGAAGGTGTTCAAACTGCAAGCAAACTTTTAGCATCATGGATTCAGTCAAGTAATGAATGGCAAGCTTTACAAGCTCTTACAGTAGGTTTTATATATTAATATTTATTTGTTTGAATCAGATAATATTAATTAAGATGGTTACTAAGGATAAGTTTCTATTTTTAAAAAATGACTTATAATTACTGTGTCTCAGTATTAATTTAAAATGATATATTTTTCTGTATAAAAAAGTTATTTAAACTTAAATAAATTAATGAATAATCAATGCACTAATATAAATAAAGATAAAAAAAATAAAAGTAGTTTAGTAAATAGTTATTTTAAACATAAAAGAATTATTTAGCTGATACAGCTTCTTTGGCATAGAAAAGAACAAACTGTAAGATATGTTATTTTGTTTAAAGAACATTTTTTTTGTTTCCTGCATGGAGTAGAGAAAAGTGCAATATAGTAAAAAATAATAAAAGATTTCCTTTCATTTCAGAATTTTAAAATATTATTTTAGACTAGCAAAAAACTTGCTCGCTGAAGCTTGATTGTTAATTCATTTAATATCTTTAATAAATTTCAAAATTATATGTCTATTTAAAACGTAATTAATTTAAATTAATAAGTTTCATTAATAAAACAAATAAAGCATAAAAGAAGTCTTCAACAATTTACACACATACCACTGTAAAATTGCTGCAATATTACCTAAGTATTTTGATGTTGCAACAATATTGACAACAAAATTGCTAGCATGTTAGTGCAATATTTTAAAAATATAAGATGCCTTTCCACCATTGCAGTAATATGGCAAATTATATTGTAATAAATATGCTGCAATGTATCAATAATATTATAAAATACCGGACAATAATGCAATCATATTTCTAAAATATATTATGAATATTTCTGTATTATAGCAATAATACCCACATAGCACGGCAATATTTACGCAATATTGTAGGAATATTTGAATGTTGCTACAACATTGCTAGAAAGTATTGCTGCAATGTTTTAGGAATATTGGGAAAATATTGAATGTCCACAATATTATCAAATAATCACACAATATTAGTTTAATCCACAATATTATCAAATAATCATACAATATTAGTTTAATATTATTATTAATATTAGTTTGCTTCCTCTAGGAGGATTGTGATAGTAATTTTTGGAACTGTTCGAAAAACCTGTTATAATTGTACTTTATAATAAGGTGTCAGGAACAAGAATAAATGGTTTTTGAAAAATATCTATGGATGTGTGAGTGTGTTTTTTTTTATACGAGGGAGTATGGGAAATCTTCATCAACCAGCGTGGCCATAGAGAGACCGTGCCGGCCGGCCGACGGCTCCTTCCGCCAGCAGACACCAGGAAGGGACCGCACTTCCTCATAGTGTGAGATTCTTACTCATTAAAACCCATAACCCTTTTCTCTATAGCTGAGCCACCTCGGAAACCGCCGTTAGGCATTACTTCGGGGTTGTGCCGTTGTCTTGTCATCTGGACCCTTCTAGATGATGGCTCTTCTGGCCACTGTGCTTCTTGGCTCGTAGATCCGTATATCTGCACGCGTATTTTACAGTGTATGTGTATTGTGTGTGTGTGTGTGTGTGTGTGTGTGTGTGGGCGCGCGTGCGTGTGTGTGTGTGTGTATTTTCCAGTGTTTCTACGCGCGGTCATCTTTTGTACATGTTTGAACATTTGCTCTTTCTGTCAAAATCGTCATTTCCTTTGCGTCATCGTCTTCTTTTTCTTTATTTCTTGTTCCTCTTCTGTTCCACGCAGCGTAGCTCTTTGAGAACTTCAGATGCGTAGGGGCTTATTGCCTCCCGTGCTTCTCTGATGGATTCTATCAGGTTCTCTGGTGTAATTTTTTGTCCAATTACAGCCTCCCATGTTCTGCGTACCTCACTGAAGCGCGGGCACTCAAAGAATACATGCTCGGCATCCTCTTTGACTCCTTCACATGTTAAGCACTCAGGTGAATCCTCATGTTTGAATTTATGAACATACGCCCAAAAGCATCCGTGCCCTGAAAGCATCTGGGTCAGGTAGAAATTTACCTCTCCATGTGGGCGGTTGTGCCACTTGTCTACCTGCGGGATCAAACGATGTGTCCATCTTTCGCTATTGGATGAGTCTCATAGCAGTTGCCAACGGCATAGGCTGTTGGCTCTCTCATTTTTTCTTATTTCTGTTGCACTCAGCATGCTCAGTCCTTTCTGGCTGTATAGTGCTCTTCTCTCTTCTGCTAGTATTTCTATAGGTAGCATCCCTGCAATGACACAGATGACTTCCTCGGATACCGTGCGGTAAGCGCTGGCAACACTCGCTTAGTCGGCAGACTGATGCCACCTTCCGTCTATATTTCTTTGTCTTGAGTGCATCTGCCTAAATAGCAATGCTGGACGTGAGCGTTGATGTAATCGTGGATGTTAGCAGCGCTCTTCTCCTTTGTTTCGGACCTCCAACGTTGGGCATTAGCCGAGACAAGATGGCCCTAAAATTTGACGCTTTAGTTTCGGCGTGCAGCGTATGCTGCTTGAAGCTGAGCCTGGCGTCTATTATCACTCCCAGGCACCGGAGAAATGGTTGGGACATGAACTCATAGTTGCCGACTCGTAGTGTGATAGTTTCCACTTTTCTTCTACTGGTGATAAGTACTGCCTCCGTCTTATGCTCTGCCAACCTTATGTCAACCGAGTCCATCCACTGACGTACTCTCCCGAAAATTATATCAAAGATGTAGTTGATTTCCTCCAGATGTTTCGCTACTATTACTAGGGCCACATCATCCGCAAATGCGACTAGTTCTGCCGCTTTCGGCAACTCCAACTTCAGTAGTCCGTCGTCCATGAAATTCTAGAGTAGAGGGCCTAGTACTAAACCCTGCAGAATACCACCAGCGACTTTGTACTTCTGCGGACCATCATCAGTGTCATACTTATAGATCCTGTCTTCAAAGTAGCTTCCCACTATCTTCCGTAGGTACCCCGGTACATTCATCTTGATAAGAGCCTCCATAATGTGGCCTCATTTAGTTGAATTAAACGCATTCTTTATGTCTAGTGTTATCACAAGGCAATACTTCTTTGTTCCTCTTTCCCATCTTTTGCCGGATATCGCTTCTCTTGCATTTTTCAAAAGGTCAGGACACGTAGGTGATAGCATTGGTTCGCTTCTCAGTTTTGCCATTACAACTCTGTACGGTCTACCCCACGGATCACTATCGACTTCATTCAAGAGCTCTTCCCAGTATTTCTTCTTATTGTGATTGATGGCTTTACTTAGCTTACGGCGCACCTCTTTGTATTTCATCTCCAGTTCCGCGTAGTTGGCTATTTTCCATCCACGCTGAGCCAGTCGCCTTGCCCGCATGCTCTCTTTGCGTATCGAGGCAATTTCACTGCACCAATGCACTGATGGAAGCCTGCTGGCTGTACGCTTTCGTGGCATAGTGGATCACAAGCCTTCTTATCTCTCGTGAAAATGGCCCAGAGCGGACACTTACCATTTCCGCGAAGACGCTGTTATCGCTCCCGGTCTCCGCTCGCTCACAGTAGCTCGGTGTCGGGTTCCGACGTCGTCGTCGGGGCCAGAAGTCGTGATCGGTGTACACCTCGCGCGTGATCGGGGCTCCTAAGAATTTGCCACGTTCCGAACGAAGGCGCGAGGCAATCTGCCTAATTGCGGCACCGCGCTCTCACGACACCGTTGTCTCTCTACCTCTCTCTTTCTCTCTCTCTCTCTCTTACCTCAGCGCCCTCCACGTCGTCTGCTCTCCTCGGCACCTGTAAGAATCTAACATAGGTTATCGAAAAATTGTTATAAGGGCTAACGTAGAGAGAGGAATGTAACGTTCGTTACAATGTTACATTAAGGGTAGGGTACAGTCAGAAAAAAAGTTCTTTATTTTAAATTCTACATTTGTAGAAATGTAACTATGTTTTAGTTACATAAGAATTAAGAAAGAAAACAATTTTCAGCTAATTTCAATCAAATTTGAAAGAGTTTTGCTTTAAAAAGTCATTCAAAAAGGGGTTTATTGAAAATGTGTCCTGCGGGGCACAATTTTAGATATCACTAAAAAACTGAAATTTTTTCTTACAGAGTGCCAAAACCACAACTTTACAGCGGCTTTTATTCGTAAACTCTAAAATGCAAGTTAAAGATTTTGTTGAGTTGGCGAAACATCAAAAAGGCGAATAAATGCTCTATTTTTAACAATATAATTATCAATCAAAAATTGAACAATTATTTTAAGGACAAAAGCCTCTGTAACTTCTTTATAAACATAATAACCAACCTTCGTGCAGCTTTTGCTTGATCCAATAAAATTTGCCCCGCAGGAGATATTTTGAACATTGAAAAAGTTGATTTTGAGAAAATCAAGGCTAAAGATTCTCATAGAAACAAGTTGAAAGATTCTTTATTTGGTCAGTTCAAAATTTTCCAGCACCATACAACAATCTTCCCAGCTTCCTCAGTAAAGTTTCTGATACTTTTTGTGATTGCCATATGCAATCAGAAAAAGTCTTTCTTTTCTACTTCTCTGGTGTGGATTGCCTTTGCTGCCTGTGCGTGTCTCTTCTTCTGGCAAAATCATCATGCTGAGTTTTTAACAGTTCATTATTGAACTGGAAAACAGCATTTACAACTGCTATTTCACTTCTTTTCTTAGACACTAACACTTCTTTTGGGCAATTTTTCCAAATAAGTGAATGCAAACTCTCATTTGCATTTTGTGTTTTACCTCTTACACAATACATTAACAATTGTTCACTAGAACGTTTCATACATTTTTTCCACTACATAATCACAAAGATGTTCGACTATCCTCACTGGATTCAATGTTTTTAAATAAATTCCTGCTGTAGAATAAACTAGCAAAACTTTGTTTTTTAGAATCAGTTTCAGGATTGTCAATTTTTCTTTATTTCACTATATAGCAACTTTTTAGCTGCACATTCCCCTTGTTTCTTCTAGTTTTTGTTGGATAATAATTTCTATTTACTAGCATCATTTTGAAGCAAATAGAAAGATGCACTAGCCAAGGAGAAAAGTAAACAAATAGTAGCAGCCGGTATAATGTGTATGTGCCATAACATAACATTACGGTGCATTCTCACTGTGACTGTCGGATTCTGACGGCTGTTACGCGTCATAGACGCTATGCATTTTATAGCACATTTCGTATGATGAATCCGAAAATTTTTTTGTTTTATTATTTAAAAAATAAACATTGAAATTTTTTTATTTTGACTCTAATGAATGCTTTCTACACATTCTTTGATACATCTAGAATACATTTCTGAAATAAAAAATTGAATTTTTTAGTGATTTTCGACTGTACCCTACCCTTAGAATTCAAGGTACTATTCAAGTAGGCGTAATGAACATTCACGACATTTCAATGCTTATTTTAGTGTAATTACATTAATTTTTAAGTACAAGTTATAAGATGACTTATAACTGAAATAAAAATTTTCCAGTTGCAATCGTTGCGTAGGGTAATGGTTAGAGCGTTTGCCTCATAATGCGGAGGTTTAGGTTCGATTTCTCGTTGGGGAAAAAATTTTTTCTGCGTTAATAATAATTATTAAGCATACGTAATACATGTAAAATAAATAATTAGCGAAATGCAACAAGTGAAACATGACAAAATAATCACTGAAGAATACCCTCGCTTTGCTCGGATATTAAACGCACCCTCGGGAAAAATATTTTCGTAATTTACAAAAAAAATTTTTATGAAAACGAATATGTATAAAATTTAATATTTGCCGTAGTAATATATGATATTCCGTATAGTAAAATTTGATATACCGTATAGTAAAATTTGATACACAGTATAGCAAAATTTGATCATCTGAAATTTCCTATACCATATACTAAAATTTAATATAGTCGAGTTTGCCTCCAAGTTGGAATAAAATATAGCAATTTCTAATAAGAATTGTAGGAACTTTTACTTAAACATTTTTCTCCGTGTACATTTAAATGGTTACTGTATTTACATTCGAATTGTCATTTCTTAATTGCGCTAATAATTAATTTTATAATTATAGATATACATATCTCGTATATTTAACAATTATTAACGCAGAAAAATTCTTTCCGTGGCGTGGAATCGACTCCTAGACGTCCGCAGTATAAGTCAGGCGCTCTAACAATTATACTACGCTTACGATCAAAAAATTTTGGTTTCACTTAGTAAATCATCTGCTCATGTAAGCTTTGATCAAACATTTAATTAAATATACTAATTTCTTGATCCGCTAACTTAATTTTAATATTTTATCTTGCATTACATTTTATATTTTAATAATTACAATCTAAGTTTGTACAAAGTAATTTAGCACTTTTTAAATTAAAAAAATTAACATTTTTAAAGTAATAATTACATATGTAATTAAAAAATTACAAAGGTATATACATGCGCTAGTGTAAGTTTCCCCGCCGTACAAATGTTGTTCATTCGTGTATAATTAATTTATATTTTTTTAAGTAATACGTTGTAACGTCCACAATTTTTTATTAAAAATTTAATTAAATAAACAAAAAGAAAAGCATTAATAATTTGTATAAACTAATAAAAAGAAAAGGATTAAATTAAAAGCCAAAGAATCAAAAGAATTTAAATGCCTTTTATTTTGTTTAAAAGGCATCGAATACGCGAAAAGCGAGAGATTTCTCGGAAAGCGCTTGATCTTGCGAAATACAAAGAACCGCGACTCTCTCGAAAATGTCGGTCGCTCCGTTCTTCAAGCGCGCCGCATGCGGCGCGAGAAAGCCGTCTCCTACCACGCGATCAGCGCGAAAGAGAAGGACTGATGTCCGGAGCCATTAAATGCGGCTACTCCGGCGACTAGCGAGCATTGGCATTCGCTCCTTTGATCCTCTCTCAGCCTTTCCTCCAGTTCTCTCCTAAGGCACGAGACATTAAGTCTACGAGCAGTACGCTCAGGCTTATAGTCCCGTTTAGCTTTATATTATTATATTTCTATTCAAAATACCTGTAAGAAAAAAATTAATATTCATTAAATATTATTTTCATTCAAAATAAAATCCTTTTAATCATTTTTTCCTTCATCCTATATATAAATAAAAAACTAACTCCGGCTGTTCTCGAGACACATTGCGCGTCTCGATTACTCCCATTTTTCTAATTATTAATAAGAAACTAACCGCGGCTGTTCACGGGGCACATTGCGCGTCCCGTTTACTCCCGTACCTAAAAATTTAGCTTTGTGACATGGCAAGTTATGTGGCTCATAGAACGCCGCATTTCTTCCCACACTGATAGTTAAAAAAAAAATATAATATCGGTTGGAAGCATAACGCGATTCTTTAAAATTGTTAATTTAGTTTAAAAAACTCGAGTCCGTACACGAACTTACGACGTGTGCGTAAGTCGTGCACGTCACAACGTAATAAAAAAATTGTTTAGTTTCTTAATCATCATATCTCATTTATATAGTTTTAAACTTTTTAAAAAAAATATTTCGACCGATTGCAGTGCGCGACGCTGGGTCGCGCGTACGGCAACGTCGGGAAACGGACGATAAGGGATGGGCGCGATCGACGCCGGGCGGGTCGATGCGCGCAAGAGCTCGAGATTCCGTATCGTACTGGGATCGAGTGCGGACGCCCTACCTGTTTTTTGTTTGCGCGAGAGAGGTGCCCGGAGATCGAGGGTGAGCGAGCGATCAAACGAGAGGGACGACGAGCGAGGCGTCGCCGAGTTAGCGAGGAGCTATCGAGACCCGGGAGGCAATCGATCTTGTATTCGACGACCCGGCAACAACGTGAGTAGTTGTTCCGTTTTTGCGGCCCGCGCGTGCGTGCACGGGCCGATTTGTAACCGCGTGATCAGGTAGCGACCCGATCACGATCCGCGACTTGTGTTCTTTCTCTCTTACGAGTTGGTGCGACAGCTCGTACATCGCCTCGCGTACATGCACCTGCGAGTGCACCTATTTCAATAGTCTTCGGAGTTTGGAGACTCGGGTCTCCACGGGAGTGACCGCGTACATCGTCGCGGTCACCGTGCGGCGGGCGAGCGTGGCGCGAGCGCGTTCGTCTTATATTCTGAGAATCGGCACGCTTACTTGCGAGCGAGCGCGTGCGACGGCATCGGCCGGCACACCCGCAATAACCTTTTCCGCGTTTGATTTATTTTGTATTATTTTACATTGAGAGAATAAACTCTCCTTCAATTTTAATTGACCTGGTTTATTTCTCGCGACCTGCACCTTTCCTGCAAAGCCCCGGATACCGCCACTCTCCGCGGGAGTACAATCGCGACGACCGTACTCAAGCTGAGCGGCCGAGCCCGGCAGAGAACGGCCAGAACGGTGCGTAGCAGCGAAGGCTACGCATTAGCACATCAAACGAAGCGAGAGACTCGGGTCTCTCGCGTTGCAGGGGACCGCGACGACTCGCAGCGCGAGTCATCGTCGGGGTGCCTTCGGGGCACCTCCGGAGGTAAGTGCTGCTTGGCATCTGGGTGCAAGAGCGCCGAACCCCTCAAGAAGTTTTTAGTAGAATATTCTCTCGGGAGAATATTCAATAGAAATCTCTCCCGTTACATACCATAATAAAAAGGAGAGAAATTTCAAAAAAAGAGTTAAAAATTTTAGCTATACCCTACGTAACGTATAGGATTTCGGAAAACTTCGGGCGAAGACTTTGTATAGATGAAAAACTGGAGCTTCCTGTTTAAGGGCGATCTATACCCATTGTTGACATGATTTTAAATGACCTGTAAAACAAAAATTTAAATTAATAATAGTTTATACTATCTATACAGGGTGTTCGGAAAAGGTATGCGGAAAAGTATACCACCGGATAGAGCGGACCATTCTGGGTAAAAAAGTCCTTAGCCATTTTTTTCTCCAATGGGTAGAATTGGAGCTATGATCAATTAAAAATTTGAGGCGTAAGGCCAATCAAAGCGCGTCATCAATCGTTGTAAACAATCCCGCTTCTAAGCTAGACAGCGAGCTAGCCAAAAAAAAACCAGGATAAAATCTCCATTCATCGGATATTCGAAAGAAAACTAATAGTGGGTGAATTTATAAGGCTTCTTATATCGTACGCGTACGTCCGTTTTACTATGTCGTACATCAAGCAAAATTTAATTTTAATAAAAATTGCCATTAAACCAAGCTACTTAAAATGTCAATGAAAATGAAGTCGAAAGAACGTACATTGTCAATTAAAAAAAAATAAAGAAGATCGTTTATAAAGCACTGAAGTTCAATTTTTCTCAATAATAATAGTAATATTCATATCGAATAATAATAATAACATTTTATTAATTACTCTTAACTTACACGGGTCAAAGATAACTGTTGGTTTTCAAGATAAAAATAAATTCAGTCCCTTAAACAAAAAGTCGAAAATTATTGCAGGGCTTTGCGAGCAAAGTTTATTTTTATTTACAAAAGTAAAGTTTCTTTTTTTACAGCTCCATCATTTCTCTAGCAACTTTTATTCAGTTATCGGACAAGATAGCATGAATAATTAACTGTTTAAGATTGATACTTGGCCCATGAATTTGAGGCTTGTAATTAATCAAATTATGCTTCTTCTTGCAGTTATTGGATAACTTATTTTAACTCTCACGCTTAAAAGCTTTCAGATTATTTGTAAGTGTAAAGGTGAATTCAATTCCTAAAAACAGAACTCGAGGACTCTTACGTAACTTCTCGGTTACTCATTGCAAAAAGTAATTTTCGTGGCCAAAAAGGACAGCAGGGCCTTGCAAGAAGTTTACTTTTAACTTGACAATTTTAATACCATAATAAGCTTAGCTATCACTTCAGAGCTCTGCTGTCCACCACTATTAAATAACAAATAAGTAATCAAGGACGCTTAAACAGAACTTGTTAAGCATAATGAAAAGTAGGGCTTTGCAAAACGTTTTTTTTATTTTATATTAGGGACATTTTAAGTTTAAAGCTGATTCATTTGATTAAACAATAACTGGTAACTCTCACTTAAGCTTTCTGTCATTTGTCTTAAAAAATAATTTTCGTGGATGGGAATGATAAGCAAGACCTTAATCAAAGAGGCTGTAACAGATTTTGTTTTTCAGCTTATGCTATTTACATATCAATAAAGAATAATATCAATTTTCTGTTTTATTTGATCGATAACACAGGCACACAAAAAAAAGTCAAAGTCCACGAAGGCGACCTTTGGGGCTCTATGTTTTTGGGGTCGCTGATTCCGAATCGTTTGTCGGTTTTTTGAGATCAGATCGCTTTCAAGGTCATTTGAAAGTCAAATGAAGAAAATATTGCTGAAAAAATTCAGACATAGGTTTTTTAGCACACTGAATTCGAATCCGGTGTCGGTTGATCTTCATTAGTTCAAGATCAAGGTCATTTGAAGGTAAAACCAACAAAATAACATCAAAAAAATTTGAAAAAATTTATATATAGGTTTTGAGGGTCGCTGAATACAAATCCAAGGTTGAGTTGTTCATATCTGGTTATCTGAAGGTCATCTGAGGTCATTTGAAGGTCGAATCCGGAAAAAAGACTCAAAAAATCTGAAAAAATTCAAATGTCGGTTTTTGAGCATGCTGAATCCGAATCCGGTGTCGGTTGACCTTCATGAGTTCAAGGTTAAGGTCATTTGAAGGTCAAACCAACAAAATAAGCTCAAAAAAATTTGTAAAAATTTATATATAAGTTTTAAGTGTCGTAGAATCTAAATCCTAGGTCATTTTGACCATATCTAGTATTTTCAAGGTCATTGAAATATGAAAATAACAACCCATATATCGAGTTCGATAGACCTTCATCAATTCACGTACAAGCTCATAATAAGATCAAAAAATTAACAATCCCTCATAAACAATAACGACAGACATATTTTTTTGTATCAACTTGTGTTCATGTTTTCCGCTCATACCGTACTCTCTTACTATAAAATGATCGACGTAACAGTTTTTTTCGCTTTTTGCATGTAGTTTTACACTCTCTTTTCAGTGACCAGCAGCAATCAGCCATCATAGCGACATCCCATCTGCCTTGGTAGCGCTTTTCCATTTCTTTCGTCTTGATGGAAGCGCTTTCCTTCACTGTAATCTCCACAGTTCTCTGGGAATCGATCCAGGTGATTATGCAGGAAGTGCAATTTGCATGACATCAGGTACCCCATTTTTCCAAAGTTCTTAATCATTTCGGCTACTATAACTTTATAATTTTCACTTCTTTTATTTCTTAAAAAGTTTTTCACAACTTCCTTAAAACTGAGCCATGCATCCCTTTGAATTTTTGTCATTGTCGTTGGAAATTTAT
>JAWWEM010046823.1:0-12491 GCA_035582935.1 Ormyrus thymus
ATGAAGTGGGGTTCAGCGGTGGGGTAGTCGGGGGGGTAGAGCGGGGGGAAGATATACGGGTTATGTGGGGGGGGGGCAAAATAGTAAAAAACTACCATTTCTAGAAGGATTTTCACCGTTAAAAGCGGGGTTCGGAAATCGATCCTGTAAGCGGGGGGGATGTGAGGGGGGGATTGAACTTGGTCTTATAACTAAAGAGATATATATTGTCTTATATATAGATATATATATATATATTTCTTCTCCGAGAGGGTTCTCGGTGAGAGTTGGAGTTTCATTTATGTTGGTCTCGACATGTATAATGGTGCCTTGGTACATCGTAGAGTGGGGGTAAGGAATCACTTACGGGTTCCTTGAACGTAACTTTGCATTGTGAGTTGGAAAACGTAAAAGTTGTAATCGTTAAGCTGGTTGTTTCAGTATCTGCTTGTTGTTCGGTGAATGATGTTAAGGCGGGTGGTGTCGTCGGTAGAGGTGGTGCTGGATGTATTTCGGTGCGCGGAAGATCTGGCAACTCGAATCCGCGTAGTATATATGATGGAGGAGGAGGCAAGGCATCTTCTTCAGGAAGTTGTGGCTGTATTGATGGTTTGAGTCGTTCTTCTAATCTTAGGAGTCATTGGTTTAGAGACATGGAGATTTTGTTATCGTTCGTTGATTGTCGAATAACGATGATACAGACTAATATTAGTCCACTTATTAAGGCGAAGCTGAGGGTTGGTATGATGAGCAAGTAAATGTTAGTTGATTCTTCGGTAGTAGATTTGGTTGCAGTAAGTTGGATGGTTCCTTTGTAAGGGTTTATTAACATATCTAGATTTTTAATTGGGATTAGTTTTAGAGTATTGGTGGCTCCATAACAGTGGTTTTGAAGAGTAATTAGTCCGTTGCCATGTGTACTGATTGAATAGTTGTTGTTCTTGTTGCATATGACTGTGATGTGCTAATTAGTGGAGTAGATCCATGTATTCATCTTTCTCAATGGTATGAAGTCGGTTGCTGTTGTGTCTATAATTTTACAACCTTGTGGAGTGCTGTCTACGTTGTTTAGGTAAAGGTTGGCTTCACAGGAGGGCGAGGTGTGTATAGTAGTCAGCTGAGGACACCAAAACATCCTTGACGTGTAGGTGCAGTAATCTATGCTGCTTAGGTAGACGTGATTTTGCGTTTTGGCATGGATAGCCATGTATTTTGCTCGATGTTGAATTGTAATCGACGGATTATCCGTCTGCAATACATGTACGGAATAAATTTGGTGTAAAATAAAATCTTCGGCAGTGTAAGAGGTAATGTTGATCTGGATGAGGTTGGAATCAATCTTTAAAAGTTGTGTTTGTAAGGTCCTTATTGACCGTTTTATAATTGGTCTGGGTAGTTGGATAAATGTTTTTAGAATACTTGAAGTATCATGGAAGAGGGGGTGTGGTCCGAGTGAATTCTGTTTGGCAAACTCGACTAATTTGAGAATATCTTGATATATGCGTGCGTGTGCTACCAATTTTATCTTATTTTGCGTATTCCATGGTTGAATTACCGATAAAGAAGGTAGTGGTCGTCTGTAGTTAGGTGTTGTGGGAGAGAAATCCAGTCGAGATTCTCTCAAGTCTTGTATTCGGTTAGTGATGGTGTTTGTGGTAACAGTAGGTATGTGTGGGAATTCTCGGAAAAGGGCAGGAGGAGTGATTTCTATCACCTTTTGAGTCTTAATGCGTAACTCTTCGGCGGTTGCCAAGCTTGATTGGAGTTGGAAAGTCATTGGCATAATTGAGTTACAGATTCCTGCTAAATGGTCACAAAGATGGTTCAATTGCTTCATCTCTTCTTTAATTTTCAAATCGGACGCAATTAGTTTATTGATGTTTATTTCTATATCGGTCATCCAATAATCTAAGGCGTAGTTATAGGTTCCCAATTCTTCGTAATATAATCCGGGGTTGTATTCGGAACGGTAAAGGTGATATGGGAGAGAGGTGGTTCCAACGATGAAATATAGAATCAAGCTTAGTTTATTCATATTGGATTATGTAATAAATTTTGTAACTATATATATTCTGAATATGACAAGAAAGAAAAGAAACTTGCTAAACTTTTGGCATGCGATCTTTCGGCTTAAACGTGTTCAAGCGTAATATTCTCGTCTTCACTGGAATTTTGGTCTTCTTGAGGAATTAGCTGGTGATCAGTTTTCTTGGGGAATCTTCTTATAAGTGTCTTGAGGATGTAGGCGGTAGCAAAGACAAGAGATAGCATGAAGGATGATAAGGATAAGATCCATGTTCCTTCTGATTGCGTCTGAGGTAGTTGGGGTGGTTTCGTTGTAGTTTGCATTATCTGTTTTTCGAGGTGTTGAACTGAAATTGGTGCTTCGTGGGAGCTTAACAGTATCTGTGAGTTATTCTTTATAGCTTGAGTGTGATTAGAGGCTATAGCATTGAGGTTTAGTGTTAGTCCGGTTTTGTAGAAGTAAGTAAGTTGCTTAGGCGGTCCACTTCTCATTATTAAGTCGTTGTGTTCGAGGGTGCAATCCGGTTGGAACTGAATCATCCCATATTGGTTTACCGTGATCATATCGGTATCCTTATTAGCGCAGGATAATTCTAATGTAGTGGTATTTTTGAGAGAAAATAGCCAAGCGTTAGTAGATGTTAATCTGAGCCAATAATTTGGGTGGTTCTCGAGGAGCTTTGTCTCACAATCTTGAGGTATCTCTTGCGGTGAGTCTGTTAGTAGGGACTTCTCACATGATTTTTGTTGTGAGAGTGGTCCGTAATAGTAACAAATGTGATAATCATACGTGCTTTTACATTTACTTAAAGAATCGTTCTCTAGGTATGTGTGTGTCCGAGTATTTTCGCTTATAGCGATATAGTTGTATGGTGATTTTATATAAGCTGTAATTGTTTTATTCATGGTATTACGTTGCGGTACTGGAACTGAGTGGATTCTGTACAGATGGAAGTTAGTCGTTTCTATCATGGGTAACTGAATTTCAATCACAATGAATCCTTCTATATATCCGAGATGGATTGTGGAGAGTTCCGATATTAATTCCAGTGATATCTGTTCCCTTGATATGGGAAGGTCATAATTAGGGTTCAAGATCTGGATAGCATCGAAAATATTGACTATTTGAGATCTGCGAAAGAGGCTGGGATGTAAGTATCCTTTTGCAGCGTTGTTTAAAACAGATGATATAGTCTCATATATCTTTATATGCGTATCCACTGTGGTTTCTACCATGCTGTACCATGAGTTCAAAGTAGTAGTGTAGTTTAAGGCGACAGTTTCGTTGTATAGAGTCCTATTGGCTCTACATATAACTTGCATGTGTAGGTAAGGGTCATCGGTGAGATACTGGAGGTTCTTAATATTGGATATGAACTCGATCAGGTTGTTTTTGTGGGCTTGATCTTCTGATTAGAAGGCGTAATCTTTAGGATCGGATGTCAAAACATTTAATTTGTGTACGTACACTTGGCCATTTTCTATAGTTAAGACGTTGGTAGGCTCGGTATCCTTTTCGAATAATTGAGCGGGTGATGTGGGGTCCGTAAAGCGTAGTATCTCGATGTCTCTGAGTCAGTTTAGTAAGTTCCTATACATTTTGTTAGCTGATTGTATCCTGAGTCTAGTGTGATTTGTTCTCGAAGAATCGCTATTGCATTGAGTGAGGTTACAAGGGCAGATTTCTTCCAGGGTTTCTAACTGTCCTAGGAGGAGTTCTCCATCATGATTAAAATTGCTGATATTTATTGCGGTTGCTATTTTCCATTCTGCTTTAGTAAAACGAAGGTTATGTAGTTTTTCGAAGTAAATCTCGGGATTGCTAGCGATGTCTTGAATATTGTAATCTGAACTCGTCTGTTCCATCCTCGCTCTCTGTATCAACAGTATCATGATGAATATTGTTAGCGACGGCATCTGGAACAAAATGGACGGGTTTGATTTTGTCCATGTGTTTCAGTATTCGATTGCCTTTTTCGTCGATTAATACTACATTATGTTTCTCTAACATATTCGCGACGATAAATGGTCCGATATACATGCGGTCTAATTTGTTTTTCTTAGGTTCCTTTAAGACATATACTTTATCGCCAGGCCGGTAGTGGTGTTCTTTAGCAGTTCGATCATAGTATGATTTTGATCTAATCTTAGATTTGTTAAACGATATGGCTGCGGTTTGCCTTATATCATTTAAACGTGTAACCAATTCCGAAACGTAGGATGGGTAGGTTTCTAACTTATCCGTGGAGAAGGAACTAAGTGTACGTGCTTTTTTTCCAAACTACAATTCGAATGGGGTAAAATTAGAAGACTCGTGAGTGCTAGTGTTATATGAGAAACTTGCGAAGGGTAATATTTTATCCCAGTCTTCATATTTTTCGATGTAGTGACGAATATATTTAGTTAATACTATATGACTGCGTTCTAATCCTCCGTTAGACTGTGGTCTATACCCGGATGTCATATGCTTGATTTTAAAGATCCTTTCCAGTTTTTGCATAACTTTTCCTGTCAAAGATGGTGCCTTGTCAGAAAGGATAATATGAGGCGAACCGTATAACATGATGACGTGTCGTGCTAAAGCGTCGGCAACCGTTTCTGCTTTTGTATCTGTATACTTACTTAAATGATCTTGGATCGTTAGAATGTGTTTATTACGATTAGGTGTGGTAGGCAAGGGGCCTACTGTATCAATCGAGATTTTGTCGAACGGTTCTATTGGGGTCTCCGTAATGATCATAGGTTCTCTATTTTTAATCCTGACTAGTTTTAATTCCTGGCAAGATTTACAATTTCTTACGTATTCTGAAATATCATTTTTCATTCCGTTCCAAAAGGATTTTTCTCGAATGCGGCGAAAAGTCTTAGTTATCCGTTTGTGTCCGCTAATTAAGCTGTCCTGGTTTTCCGCGATAATTTCATTACGGATATCTTCTGGTGGTACTGCAGTGGTTCCGTAACATATGTATATTTTACAGCTGTATTTACCTAACTCTTCCTTTATT
Organism: Ormyrus thymus; assembly: GCA_035582935.1. Classification (NCBI taxonomy): domain Eukaryota; kingdom Metazoa; phylum Arthropoda; class Insecta; order Hymenoptera; family Ormyridae; genus Ormyrus; species Ormyrus thymus. The sequence continues at coordinate 5,010 of JAWWEM010046823.1, forward strand.
AGATCTAATAGGACTGAGAATGTTATATTTTCAGTTAAGTTTCCGTACTTAGGTATCCGTAGGGATTTGATCTGATAAGTGTCTATTGCTTCTCCCGAATTTTAAGGGTTTTTCGAATATCTAGTATAATGACTTCATCGTAATATTTGTTGGTTATTACTGCACTCAAAGTTTTAAATTTCCTTGTTGGAGTACAAATAATTTCTCCGAGTTTCGACTTGACTTCTTTTATATTATTCGGTGAAATTCTATTAAGATCAATAATTTAGATATCGGTGTGGTGAATTGGCAATCGGCAGAAATAAAGTATAGAACATTGTCTTTAGTATGTGTAATAATTTCATTTATCAGCTTGACTATTAATTTTGTAGGGGGTTGGTTTATGAGGTTAGGTTAAAATAGTTCTGCTGGCACGGTTTCTGAAATTTTTATTGCGGGATGATTAATTTCCTGTACTTCTTGGTTTTCGGTAGAAGATTCATCTGTTTGTTCGGAATCGTTTTCTTCTGCAGGCGGTAAGTTTTGAATCAGTAGGTGATAGTTGGTGTCGTTCAATATTCCGACTTCGACTGGAGTGGAACGAGCTAAAGGTCTAATCGCGTATTGGTTTGGCCTGTGATGGCTAAGATCCCACCAATATTCTTCATTGGAGGTTGTTTCTTCGACAGGACTTAATTCTCTAATTCTTATTAACCGACGGGTAGGTTCACTACTGTGTTGGTCAGATGAACTGGGTTCGGGAGGTCGCATTACGGGTTTTTGATTGACTAAACTTGGAAAACCGCTTTTCCTACTTCTAGCTATAGGTGGTGGTTCCGATGAGGCTCCTGATTCATCGCCAGAGATAAACACTACTCTTTTCGTAGTTCTTATAGGTTTAGGAGGTGGAGGCTTAGTTACTGTATTCTTTATTTGGGAAGTCATTCTTGTGATCGGTATTATTGGAGGCTAAGGTTAAGATGTCTGGAACGTACTCTCTCGGCAATTGTTCCGCCTGCGACGCCAGATTCTGACAAAACCTGGTCGGGGGTTTGGTTTTAGTTCCTGGGGGTCTTCCTGGTCTTTTGACTAAGGGTGCATTAGGTTTTTCTTGTGATGATTTTAAACGAGCAGAGGCTGAAGTTGGTAATGCTACGGCGTTCTTTGTCGCGTGGTTTCTAGATAATGCATCAGCGTTTAAATTTAGTCGTCCTGGCTTATGCAAAAATTTATATTGATATTCTCTAAGTCGTGTCCTCCATCGAATTAGTCGCTATACAGGTGGTTTCACAGAGTCTATCCAACGGAGGGGTTCGTGATCACTTATGAGGGTGAATTCTGTACCATATAAATAAGATTGGAAATGCAGGATTGCATAAATGATAGCTAAGCATTCCTTTTCTGTAGTTCCGTAAATTCATTTCGGCGGGTTTCATTATTTTTTACATATAGGCAATTGCTGATGATTCCTCAGCCTGAGGCAGTGGTTGTAAGTCATCCACTGCAAAGAACTTTACTGCTGCTGGACGCTGTGATTGGTTGCTGTTCGTCGGCGCGTCCTCTTGACGAACTGCTTTCAAGTTTAAATTTTTGTTTTCATTGAATTGGGGTTGTGTATTCATGGAAGCGGTGTATTGCATAGGATACTGTGGGTATATATACTGTATTGGGGGCAAATAAGGGTAGTTTATCGGCGGCTGGTATACATTTGGCATAAATGGTTGTTGTTGGTAACTGTTTGGTGTACAATAATCATTCCGATTTGTTCTGGGATTATTATAGCGATGAAATTGTTGACGATTGTTATTATAAGAGGTCGGATTATTATTTGCGGATTATTTCCTTGGAAGGGGGATCTCTGCTGAGGCCGTTGTGTGTTCCTAGCGTTTTGATTCCAAGAGTTTGTATTTGTTCTAAACGAATCATTATTCCTAGGCGGTAGTCGTGCGTTTTTAGAATTATTACTTTGGTTTCTCCAAGGTGCCATATTAGGTGTATAAAGTGTTTTCTGGGCCGGAGGTCTTCTTTCTTCGGTTGCGAAGTGAACAGTCCCTTTTCTGTCGTAATGTCCGATCATATCTCGCTCGATTCTCTGAGCTATTCTAAGGGCGTTGGCCAGACTATTGGGCTTCTGAACGCTTACTGCGTAAAAGAGATTATCTGGCAGAGCTCTTTTAAATGATTCTAGGGCAATCCCTTCGAGCATCGTAATCATATTTGGCACTTGAGCTTCGTTAAAGGTCTCCCTTAAAGAGGCTTTAGCACTATCCATTAAGTTTTTCATGCGGGTGTGATATTGCAGAACGGTTTCATCTCTGCGCATTCGTGCGCCTTGTATTTCGGCGCAGTAATGGGAATAATTTTTCCTAGGCGAAAAATATTGCCTCAGTGCATCCCTTAATTGCTCAAGGGTTGTAATATTGATGCCGCTTACTGCTTCTCGAGCTGTGTCACGTAATTTTGCGATTACGCCCTTGAAGAATGCTTCACGAATGCCTTCAGGGCATATGGCCTGTCCATTTTCTACATCTTGTAAAAATTTTTTGAGGGGCATGTTGCGTCCATCGTAGGAGGGAATCTGCAGGAGTGCTTGCTGCACCGCCATGCATTCTCCCATGGTATTAAGTAGTGCATCAGTGATGTTCTGATGATGCGTTAAGTTGGCAATTGCTTCCGCTACGTTCGCTATCTTCGAGTTTCTCGATTACTTTATCCAACCACGCTAAATCTTCGGAAGTTAACTGCAGGTCGTCAAGTCCTAACCGTCGACTGGAAAATAATTTTTGCATTCCTAATTTTATATGTTTGAATTTTAACCCTTATTTTTGCCTTAGTTAAAGTGATTATATTCACGTCGGGGTCTGCGAGGGCGTTTCTTACTATCTTCAGGACTTGTTGGACTCCTGACATTTATTATTCAATAAGGAAAAAAGAAAGAGAAGTAAAATAAAAAGAAAATTTATTATTTTATTATTATTATATATATATATATATTTTTCTTTATATCATTATTATTATTTTTATTATTATTTTGTTATAAATATACCCCGTGACTGAGAGTATCCGTACAGCCACTTTTTTCACAGCCAGCAGAGATATCATTACGAAAATTCAGACTTTAAGGTTTTAAGGGTCGAGGAATTCAATGGTGATGTTTATTTTCACGCAAGACCCATAATTCAAAAAATAAAAAATTTAATTTAATTTCTGGTGAAAGTTAGCCCTGTGTACATAATCTAAAAGATTATTCAATTTCATAACGACAGGCCCTTTTCCGACCACCGTTCGATGCATTTTTCTTTTTTTTCATTATATTTTGAAAATTGCACATTTTAGCCGAGACGACGGAGGTTACCGGCGTTCGGAAAAATTTTTAAAACGTTCCATCAGCCAGACGGCAACGCTGCATCGAATGTGCAATAAGACTCCGTTCGAAATCCGAAATGAAATTTTCACTCGTTTCATTTATTGTTGTAATGAATGTTAAAGTAACAATTATTTTAAAATTCAGTTTAAAAGGAGTATAAATAGCATAATTCCTATAACCTTACTTTCATATGATATAGGTTACTGATTACCCGTCGGAATCCAGTCGGTATATCGAGTTCTGCTCTAATTCGCTCGGAAATTTTCTTAACAGTTCGAAAACAGTAAGAGGTCCTATTTTAGCGGCTCACACGCTCCGAGCATGAAACCTTCGCTATTTACAAATTTTGATATTGGGCTTTCTTTTACTACGAATAAGGCATCCAGTTGAATTAAGAGAATAAATTGCAAGAACAGACTGATGTGCTCCGCAGTTTTCAGGGTCTAGGTGCCGATTCAGCTTGGGGATGCTGTCTGAAGGCACCTGCTCGCCGAGGACGATGTCCAGCTGGCGGGCTTCGTATTTTTCGGGCTCTAGGTGGCGATTTAGCCTCGGAACGCAGTCTGAAGGCACTTGATCATCGAGGACGATATCCAGTTGGCGCGCCCCTTAGTTTTCGAGGTCTAGGTGTCAATTTAGCTTGTGCCGATTATCTCCAAGTACCAGGTCGCCGGTGATGATGTCCGGCTAGCGGGCTCCGGAGTTTTCGGGGTTTAGGAGTCGATTAAGATTAATAACGCTGTCTGAAGTCACTTACTCACCGAGAACGATGACCAGCTGGCAGGTTCCCGCGTCAGAAAAATTTACTTTAGGCAAACTTTGGCTAAAGTTTTAGTTCAAATGAACTTTATCTAAATTTAGCCCATGAGACACAGCCAAACTCAGACAAAGTTGAGATAAAGTTGAGATAAAGTTGAGATAAAGTTGAGATAAAGATTAGATAAACATAAGATAAAGTTTAGATAAAGTTTAGATAAATAAATGTAAAAGTTATGGGGAACTTTCTCAAAACGTTACATAAGAAATAATTTTTATGAAAACTTTCTATAAACTTTTATAAACTTTTTATATAGTTTAAGTAAATTTATGCGAAACTTTCGATAATCAGCAAAATTTGAACAAACTTTTTAAAAACTTTGGGCAAACCTGATGTAATTTTTTTAATAACTTCAGACAAACTTTCGGGAACGTTTTGAGAAAGTTTCCCATAACTATTACATTAATTTTGCAAAAGTTTATCTAAACTTTATCTAAGTTTGGCTGTGTCTCATGGGCAAAATTTAGATAAAGTTCATTTAAGCTAAAAATTTAGACAAGGTTTGCCCAAAGTAAACTTTTTTACGCGGTCTCCGTATTTTTCGAGCTCTAGGTGGCGATTTAGCCTCGGAACGGCGTCTGAAGACACTTGCTCGCCGATGATAATGTCCAGCTAGCCGTAGCTTTCCGGGTCGAGGTGCTGATTTAGCTTGGGGACGCTCTCCGACGGGACTTGCTCGTCGATGATGATTTCCAGCTAGCGGTCTCCATAGTACCCGGCGACTACACGAGTAAAAAAATAGTCTGGCGTAAGTCTGGCCTACGTCTAGCACGAAGTCAAGCGGAAGTCTGGCTACGGCCACTATGTCAGACTTATTTTATTTCTTCAAATTTTTTTCCCCAGGCTTTTTTTTTCACGAGTAGACACTTCTTCCAGGCGCCTTATGATTTCAAATGGTTTTATGGAGTGGATTATACTCCTAGGCAGGTACCCGCTGAAGAGCTGCTAAGTTGAGACCCAGATCCGGAGTACCTGCTACTTGTACTATTTACTTTCCACGAGTGGACAGTTCTGGCAGGCGCCTTATGATTTCCAATGATTTTCTAGAGTGGATTATACTCCCAGAAACTCCCAGGCAGGTATCTACTAAAGTGCTCCTTAGTTCAGACCCCGATCCGAGGCACAAGCTACCTGTACTTTTGACTTTCCTAAAGTAGACACTTCTGGCAGGCGCCTTATGATTTCCAATGATTTTCTGGAGTGGATTATACTCCCAGGCAGGTACCTGCTGAAGAGCTGCTAGGTTGGGATCAAGAACCGAGGCACATGCTACCTGTACTATTGACTCTCTCAAAGTACACACTTCGGCAAGGCGCCTTATGATTTTCAGTGGTTTACTAGAGGGGATTATACTCCCAAAAACTCCCAGGCAGGTATCTGCTAAAGTGCTTCTAAGTTCAGATCCCGATCCGAGGCACAAGCTACCTGTACTTTTTACTTTCTTAAAGTCGATACTTCTGGCAAACGCCTTATGATTTCAAATGGTTTTCTGAAGTGGATTATACTTCCAGAAACTGACAGGAAGGTATCTGCTAAAGTGCTTCTAAGTTGAGACCCAACCCCGATCCGAGGCAGCTGCTACTTGTACTTTTTACTTTCCACGAGTGGACAGTTCTAGCAGACGCCTTATGATTTCCAATGATTTTCTAGAGTGGATTATACTCCTAGGCAGGTACCTGCTGAAGAGCAGCTAAGTTAAGACTCAGGCCCGAGGCAAATGCTACCTGTACTTTTTACTTTCCACGAGTGGACAGTTCTGGCAGACGCCTTATGATTTCAAATAGTTTTCTAGAGTAGATTATGCTCGCCAAAACACCCAGCGGGTATCTGCTAAAGTGCTCCTTAGTTCAGACCCCGATCCGAGGTACATACTAGCTGAACTTTTGACTTTCTCAAAGTACACACTTCTGGCAGGCGCCATATGCTTTCAAATGGTTTTCTGAAGCGGATTATACTTCCAGAAACTGACAGGAAGATATCTGATAAGGTGCTGCCAAGTTGAGACCCCGATCCGAGGCACATTCTAACTGTACTTTTGACTTTGTCAAAGTACACACTTGTGCCAGGCAAAGTGGAAATCAAGGCATTACACCTCGTAATCGAGGTGAAAATCGAGGCGCGTTAAGCTCGGAATCAAGGTGGAATTCGAGGTAAGTGCACCTCGCAATCGAGGCGAAAATCGAGACGTATCGAGTACGAAATCGAGGTGGCAATCTAGGCAAATCCACCTCGCAATGGATGTGAAAATCAAGAGGGAAATCAAGGCCAATACACCTCGTAACCGGGGTGAAAATCGAGGCGCGTTAAGCTCGGAATCGAGGTCGAAATCGAGGCGAATTCATCTCGAAATCAAGGTGAAAATCGAGGCGAATTAAGCTCGATATTCGAGGTGAAAATCGGGACAACTCGAGCACGAAATCAAGGTGGAAATCGAGGCGAATCCACCTCGAGATCGAGGTGGCAATCAAGGTGAATCAAGCTCGAAATAGAGGTGGAAAACGAGGCGAATCAGGCTCGAATTCAAGGTGGAAATTGAGGCCAATCCACCTTGAAATTGAGGTGAAAATCGAGTCGAGTCTAGCTCGGAATCAAGGTGAAAATCAAAGCGAAATAAGCTCGAAGTCGAGGTGAAAATCGAGACGAATCGAGCACGAAATCGAGGTGGATGTGGAAGCAAATCAAGCTCGCATTCAATGTGGAATTTGAGGCAAATCCACCTGGCAATCGAGGTGGAAATCGAGGCGAGTCGAACTCGGAATCGAGGTCGAATTCGAGGCGAATCGGTCTCGAAATCAAGGAATGCGTGGTGGAAATGTGGCCTACGTCGGGCCTAAATCGGGCATAGCTGTGGCCTCAGTCTTACGTAAGCCTTCCATCTGTAGACTCACCTCAAAAGTAGCGACAGGTGGAGAATGCGAGGCGAAACTCTTCTGTATCTCTGAACGTCATAATCGGCGAGCAAGTGCCGTCAGTGTCCCTGAGCAAAATCGCCACTTAGACCTCGAAAACTACGTAGCCCGCTTGCTGGACATCGTCATCGATGGCCTGGTAGTTGGAGATGACCACCTCAAGCTAAATCGACACCTAGACGTCGAAAACTATGAAGCTCGGTAGCTGGGCATCATCATCGGTGAGCAAGCGCCTTCAAACAGCGTCCTCAAGCTAAATCGCTACCTAGACCTCGAAAACTACGGGGCGCGCCACCGGGTCATCATCATCGGCGACCTGGTACTTTCGGCCACCTCAGGCTAAATCGACACCTAGTCCCCGAAAACTACGGAGCACATCAGTCTGTTCTTGCAGTTTATTCTCTTAATTC